>JACCPG010001051.1:0-67747 GCA_016069955.1 Drepana arcuata | reverse complement strand
CCCAAATAATATTTAAATAAAATTACCAGTCCAGCCCAGCCCCCTTGCTCGCGATCCAGCAACGCCCTAAGCCGAGGTTCGTACCCCACAGGGGGTGCCCTTAGCTGTGTTGCTTAGAAATAAAGTGCCTGGCTGGAGGCCTAGGTCTCGCCATTGACCGGTTAAGTAGCCAAAGTTCCCGGAACTCACGCTACGAGAGACAATACAAAAAAAAGGATATTGTAACACCTCTGATTACCCCAATGGTGGCGAAAGGTGAAAAATATGTTTATCATGTGCCTAGATGAGCTATACTTATTACCATTTTAGATGTATAATGAAGAACCATGAATCTACAAATATAACATTTAAGACGTTTAAGACCTGGGCATCGCGATGCCAATCCCGTTTAATGATTAATTATAAAGATAATGTTCTCAAATGTTTATACTTTAGAGGGTAAGCTGAGATGCGTCGAGTCATGTTTACCGAGGAAACACTTACGTGAGTGGCGATGCCGCTTAATGTTGCAACCAACCCTTTATATCTAATAACTCACTTTAACTAATTGTTTATCAAGGGTTTAATGGTTCTATGCGAAAACGTGACTCTAATGTTTGCATAATTTTGTTATAAATTCTTCAATACTGATACTATATAGAGGCGGACTATCTTCTATTTGAACCGACTAGTCTAGAGAACTCGTAATAAAAAAAATGCATTATATTGCCAGTTTGTTGAGAAAGGCTACAAGTTATATATCATCATGCTACTACGAAAGGCAGAGAAAGAGTAATCATAATTTTACGCAGGTGAAACCTTAGGGTGTAGGTATCTTAATACTCTCTTACTTACTTAATAGCTCTGATGGGCGAGCGGTTCATCAGCCTGTACCCACAATACCAATGGATTTGTATGATTTTAAAAATTTAAAAAAGAGGTACATATTTATACATATATATTTATATATATATATATGTATATATATATATATATATATATATAATACGGGAAAATAGATGCACCGAACTTGAGCGGGGAGCTGTGTCGATTTTTTGTCCCCGATAATTACGTTCGAAGGCGGAGGCACAGACTGTTCGCCGTGCGACCGTCTCGCACTTCGGCGCGCGCCCAATCTCCCATCCCGCGAGTCCTCGCGTGGCCTCGCTCAACGCTCTCCTGAACCAGAACCCAGATTGCGATGTGTTTGCGGATGCGTGGTTCAAAATATTGTTGGAGTGCAAGAAGTTTTGCGAGCGGACGCGCGACAGTGACATTTATTTTATTTATTTATTTTATTTATTTATTTATTTATTTATTTATTTATTTATTTATATATATAAGCTAACAGCTATATAGCCAAAGCACTTATATATGAATACTTAAGTGAAAAAGAAACATATGCTGTATACAAATAATTAGGCAAATTATACAATTAATCAATATATGACTACATACGGAGATACAAATGTATGTGTCGACGTATTGTGCCGACAGTGTCGCTAAACAAGTCCAACTGTGGGTACTGAGCGAGCATGTCATTCATAGCTATGATGGCGCGCGCTGAGGGCGCGGCCTCAGCACGGCGCGTGCGTGTGCGCACGGCGCAGGCAAACAACTTTCGGCGGCGACGCGGCCCCGTGCAACCAGAGCCCCAATTGAGATCCGTGCTGGGTATACCTGCTAGTCCTATCCGCCCCAATGCATTGGGGTTATCGACCGTATTGGCTAGCAGTCCGCAATAATGTTTCAGCAGCAGCAGCTTTCGCCTTGTTTTCAAGGGAGCTAAGCCAACCATCCCTGATACAAACATTGATGGATACAAATAGGGATAGTATCCAAACTTCCGCTTATACAGAAATCGGGCAAACCTGCGCTGTACTCGCTCTAGCATGCGGGTGTATTTATCCTCGTACGGGTCCCATACAATGGCGTTATATTCGAGTTTGTCGTGACATGTCATTTTGTATATATTTTTGTAATATAATATGATTTCATGATGAATATTTTTTGTCGTAATTAATGTTATTGGTTATGCCGTTGTAATAATGTAAAATAAATAAATATAATAAATAGTTTTGCTTGAGAAATGGCGATGGACTTGCTATTTGTGACCTTAAATATATAATAATAATAATAATAACCTCACGCCTTCCCAAAAGGGTCGCCGAAGGGGTAGGCAGAGGTGTATAGGTAATACCTACACACCCACTTTCCGCCAGAGATATACTTTAGGTGTCAACGTGACAGATGGCAAGTCCATCGCCGTTAATCAAGCACGACTGTACATATGGTAGGTTTCCTCTAGATATTTTCCTTCATCGCAAAGCTCGTGGTGTGACTAATCAGTGTACTTAAGCTCAGAAAAACTCATTGATACAGTCGGGGTTCGAACTTGCAATGTTTGTGTTGCAGGCGACTCGAACCACTCGGCCACCACAGCTCTATTAACTCCAACCTTATTCAACAATAATATATAATGAAGAAAGAGTAAGTATTAAAAGTATTTTATTTTTAGTAAGTATTAAATGTTTAAACAAATAAAATCGGCTTTCATTTTACAAATAACCGAAAGAAAGAAAAGCATAATTTGAGTACATGGGTTTTTTAAATATTCCCCGGTGAATAGTTGGTGTGTGGGTATTACCTAAACACCTCTGCCTACCCCTACGCCGTCAGAGACCCTTGTGGGAGAGCGTGAAAGTATAGTATTTTCCTCCGTAACCATATATATTTTTATCATATATGTATGCACCTATATGTATGTAGCTTTGAGAATCACTATTAATACCGCGGTAGCACCGCAATTAGTAATGCTACTCATGTCTTCTTGGCACGTGATATTTTTAATGTATAGTAAATATTGAAATAAGTTAGGTTTCATTGCTTTCCTTTCGTAAATACTGTTCTCGGATGGAAACTTTCTCATAATTGGCGTCTCTAAAGTCAAAGTAATGGAGGGTTTATTTATTATCATGCCTTTTTATCGTCTCACTCTATACAATTTCATAATAAGAGGCTCTTAAACGCAACATGTTTGACATTGACGTCGAAAAAAAAATACTTAGTGAATGAATTTAGGGTATACATACCTATTACCCAAGCTAATTAGCTATTGATTTTATGTACTCAAATTATGCTTTTCTTTCTTTCGGTTATTTGTAAAATGCAAGCCGATTTTATTTCCTTAAACATTTAATACTTATTAAAAATAAAATACTTTTAATACTTACTTTTTCTTTCTATATATTATTGTTGAATAAGGTTACAGTTAATAGAGCTGTGGTGGCCGAGTAGTTCGAGTAGTTGCCTGCAACACAAATAAGAATGTTCGAATCCCGACTGTATGAGTTTTTCTGAACTTATGTAGAATGAATAGTCATACCACGAGCTTTACGGTGACGGACTAACATCGAAGAAGGAAGAACATCGAGAGGAAACCTGCATACGTTTGGGAAGAAATTCAATGGCGTATGTATGCTTGAGTTACGGCGATGGACTTGCCATCTGGCACGTTGGTACCTAAAATATATCTGTGGTTGAAAGTGGGTGTGTAAAGTGTAGGGCTCCTACCTCACACTTCTGCCTACCCCTGCACTTCAGCTTCCCATAAGGGTGCCCCCTTATGGGAAGCCGTGAGGATATATTATTTCATAATTAATAAATTAACTTATTTACGCGAACATCGAGCAATGCACCATATTTTGATTAGGCAATAGTTTCCGCCTCTCTCTCTCAATGGTCGTTAATAACTCCCTCTCTATGGCAGGTATGACAAGAGATAACAGATCAACCACTCCAATATGTTTTCTGTTCAATGTATATTAATTATTTCGTTAATAGACAATTAAAAGGTGTACAGATAACATAACAGGAACAGTGAAAGAATTATTTCGGAATCTCTGGCTGTATTTTTAAATTCATAGTCTGCACATCTGGCACAACTTGTTGGATATTCCAACAATATTTTATCCTTTCCGGGTGCGCAACGAAATGCCGGCGAACCAATGTTTATCTATTCTGTCTCGATTCCGCTGGTATAATCGATTCTTCATCAGAATTGCCAGTATTTTATTACAGTCGCAATGGTCTTTGTTTTAGCCTTCTATATCCGCAGAAACACGATCTGTTTGTATAGGCCCGTTTTTAATTTAAAACCGTTTATAAGAATCGCAATCAATCTTCAACTTAATTTTAGAATTCCATCTCATTTTACAAATGAAATATTTGATTGTTACCTTGTGCCTGCCTAATGTGTAGACATTAGGCAGGTCAAGATAACAAGAACAATTTGCGTATAATCAAGTATGATGCTTCTACAAATATCCTTTTGCCGCGATAGAAGTCTTCAAGCATTTCAACGTATGCTCAGGATTAAGTATGTAGGCGGTCTTTACATTCCATTTATAGCAATACAGAAGTCATTCACACATTTAATTATTAAAGTGACAAGTACAAACGAGAAAGCAAAGTGGCTATTTGAATATTGCAGGTTCAAATCCTCTTCTAAATCAATGACGTACGTTAAGGAAATCTGTTGGTTTTTAACGATAGATACGCCCTGTGACACCTAAATATATCGCCACTGACAAGAAGGTGTTCTTTCAACACTGTCTTTCATTCGGACGACCGAACGGTCGAGCGGTTTGTTTGAGATTTATACTCATTGAAACCCTTCGGTTGCCATCGTTTGTGTGTATAAGAAGGCTCAGTTCAGAAGGTTCTTCTGGGGAACGTACCAATGCCCTCCTACACATTGCCTTAGTACGTTTCAGACGCGACTAACTTCACCTAAGAACACTGTAGTAATGTGACATCTGACATCTGTCAAGACGATATACAAAAACGTAATTATTATGTACTGTGTGGGTCGGAACATTGTAAAACTAAAATGTAAGAACACAATCATAATAAATATATTACATCAAGTACCAGTGTATTAATAAAAGAAGCCACAAAACATTACAAACACACCAACTTGCCACCAACTCCACCGTCATCCGTGGATCGCGTTCTAACGGCAAGAAAATAAGGTCATATTCTTGAATCCTGATTATTAGTTGGAGGCTTACGTCTTTGCTGCACGCCAGCAAATACATAAGATTTTAATAAGGAATGTGGATGTGTGAGTACAACCTATACACCTCTGCGCACCACTTGGGGGACCCTTGTGAACACTTGGGAAGGCATGAGGATATATAATAAGGTAAGATCATTCCGTACATAATGAGTATCAGTAGGTATGTAAGTCTAGAGAGAACTGGTGCTCTATACTCTCTACCTACCCCGTTAGGGACACGGCGTGATGATATGTATGTATGTATATGAGTATCAGCATTGATTAATATTTACAATTATCGTTAAAACTTAATACAGGTTTTGAAAATTATTTAAGGCTATAAATCGAATAATTGCCGAAAATAAGTAAAAACAATGTAGGGCCTATAGGATGCCTCATAGCATTCAATACTTGGTAATGTTGTGACATAAATCAAGTAAATTCCCTTAAAACCCATCCAAATCTTATCTTGGAGCCGATTAAGATTCTCACTTCAAAACAATGACACCATTTATAATCCGCAATCTAAAGACAAACAAACGTTGTTAGCAGTGATTTGTGCATAATCATTTTAATACATCTTCAAGATAATTTTGGGCTATTAAGAAACGAAAAGCAAAAAGTTTCGAAGCTCCGAAGTTCATTAACAAAATAAGCAATCTGGCTAAAAGCATGGTCCCGTCGAGGTAAAAAGCAATTAGAAAGTTATGGAGTGTTCTTGACGATTATTTAGGTGTTATAGAACACTTGAAACCCTCAGCTACCCATTAAGCCCGAGAACATTCCCTACAAAATGCGTACGCATATATTGTGAGACAATACGGACTGGCGTAGTTCTGCTATTGGTGTGAAGGAAGTATTGATTATTATTGATTACACAATATTGACATTAAGCATGGCCAGTAAGCAAATTAAAACAGTTTATAATTGATATACATAATATTATCAAGGCGAGTCCCTCACGGGGTAGGCAAACGCTGTTCCTTTCTATTCCTACAGACCTCCTTAGTATCCATATTAAACAGTTTCATACTTACTCGCCTATTGCGATGGCCTTAACATTCTCATACTTGACTGTATGGTCGACTTGATCTCAATAATTGGAACGTTCTCCTCTGGTTCTGCATGTTCGCATCTGGTTTATTCCGGTACTAGTTGTGCCCGCGACTTCGTCGGAGTGGACGGCTTTTTTATCTTTCGTAAAAATGTTTTTTTTTTTCAATAAAATGTATCCTATGTTACTTCTAATACCTCCAAGAATATGTGTACAAAGTTTTATAGTGATCTCTTAAGTAGTTTTTACGTGAAAGCGTAACAAACAAACTTACATTCACATTTATAATATTACTAAGATTCGCATGTTCATATTTTAATATCACAAATGCTTTCTGCGTCAACAATAACGAGATATTATTTCACATTGGCTTTCCCTTCAAGTATCTATTGAATGCTTTTCCAAAGACAAGACTTTTATTATTCATTCTCAATACAGATTATAAGCATATTTATAAGGCTCTCCACTTTTCCGCAATATATCTCAGGGCCGGATCTAGGGGGGGGCAAGCCGGGGCCTATGCCCCGGGCGGCAAGTTCAGGGGGGCGGCAAATTCACACGTCCAGGCGTTCCAGACATTACCCGGAACAAACAGACCGACAGACAAATAGAGTTTAAAAATATGTTTTGATATATGTATGTGCTAAATGCTAAATATATATACTATAAATCATCACGCTAAGTCCCTAACGGGGTAGGCAGAGAGTATAGAGCGCCAGTTCTCTCTAGACTTGCATACCTCTTTCGCTTCGCCCACATTCATCAGCCACGTTCATACATGCTCGTCGGTTTCGAGTACTCTTGACGATCCCGTCCTTGAGCGTCTGATCGATTTGATCGAGGTAGTTGGACCGTGGTCTTCCTCTGCCTCTTCTTGCACACACTTTTGCTTGCATATCTGTTTCGTCAATCTTTCTTCACTCATCCATTCTATATGTCCAAACCAACGTAACATGCTTTTCTTCATCTTTACAATCACACCCTCATTCACTCCAGTTGATTTGCGGACTAAAGGTCTCTACCCACTACACCGTATCATACCATGACCGTGCTAGGAACGTGTCAGGCAAATAAATATTCTTTGTATTGAAAAGTATGACACTGTGCCCACTAGACCGTTCCGTCACCGACCAACACCGTCGCGTGCCATGCACGGAGCGTCAACAAATGTCGGCAAGAATATTTTGCCGGTGCCGACACGCTACGTGCCTGACACGCGACGTTGCCAAACCGCTGCGCGCAGGCGGCGAGTCGGCGAGCATACGGGTTGTAAACGCGTATGATGACCGTTATATAGGCGTTGTAAGCGCGTTGTCGTAACTTTTGTTGTCAGTTCAACGAGACGCGTGTAGACGTAAAGATGTAAAATGGAGGATGAAAAATTAATAGAATGTGTACGGAAATATGAGTTTTTATATAATCTGCAACACCCGAAATATATGGATATCATTTTCAATTTTTTTCAGCAACACATTAAATTGGAACGTAGACATGCGGATATACTGAAAAAACTTTTCTTCATCATCAACTAAGTGTCTGAATAACGTCCAATACTCTCCTTCGGTTTTTCGTTCTTTTATAGAATCGTGAATCCAGTAGCGCCGAGTGTTTTTTTTATTTTCTTCTTCTTCCTCATCCAATATTAAAGCAATCATCGCCAGTTGCCTAAAAGTTAATTTTCTGATAGCCATATTTTACAATAAAAAAATTTGGTAGCACTTCAAACGTCCACGCAACACTGTTACGCATGCGAGAATGAAGCGGATTCCTATTGGTTTTGGTGGATGTTGCATACGGGCATCATACGGGGATCATACGGGTTACACACGGGTTGCATACTGGCATCATACGGGCACAGAACGCCGTCAATCCGTTCAGTGGGCAAAGTAGACCGTATCGTGTCGCTTTTCGTGCCTGATACGCTCCTAGCACGGTCATGGTATGATACGGTGTAGTGGGTAGAGACCTTAATTGCGGATTCGATCTAAAATCGTGACCCCGCACATTTTTCGAAGAGACTGCATATCAACTGCTGCCAGGATTTGCCGCCATACAATAAAGTAGGCACCAATATCGCATTGTGGAACTCGGGTATTCTTGCTGAGACTGTTGCTGCCCATCAACGCCGACACGGCGACACGGAATGGGGACACATTCACCTTATTACCGGCAGTTATCCTTCTTTCAATATCTTTTTCATACTTTTCATCTCATGTGAACATGCTTCCTAGGTATACAAATTCACTAGGTCACTTGTTCATCTCTTTCGAATGCCAGAGCCTTAGTATTGCCAGCGTTTAGGCGCAGCCGCTTCTTTCTTCCACATTCTTCTTTCATTATGGTAACTAGTGACTGCAGTTCGCCCTCTGATGACTCCAGTAAAACTGCGCCATCGGCGTATAGTAGGCAGTTGACCACTAAGTCTCCCATTTTCACTCCACTCACTCCATATCCAGGCAACACGTCCCAGAGTTCCTTTCGTACGACTATCAAATGCCTTCTCTAAGTCGACGAAAGTGCAGAAAAACTTTTGGTTATTATCCAAAAACTTTTTCGCGATTCGAGAAGGTTTGATCCATATATCCTCTTCTTGGTCTAAATCCACCTTGGGATTCCCAGAGAAACCTATCGGATCGCTCTTGCATTCTGATCGTCAGGATCTTCGTGTACACTTTGTAGCTAAGCTGACCAAGCTGATAGCTCTATAGTTTGAGCAGTCTAATCGTGATCCCTTTCCTTTATAGAAAGGCACAATGACTGCTCGCCTCCAGTCGTCCGGAACATCACCCATTTCCCAGCACAGGTTACATAGCAAGTCTCAGACCGCTGGTCCACCGTACTTGATCATCTCAGCTGTCATCTCATCCTTTCACGCTGCTTTTCCACATTTCAGACTTTTGATCGCTCTTACAATCTCTCCCATACTTATTTTATCCGCTAAAGGATCCTCGCTAGATTCTGTTGGAGGCAGATCTATGAGTAGATCAGCGGCATCATCATCATACATATCTTTGTAAAATTCCCTCCATCGCCTGAGGACGTCTGTTTTGTCTGTCAGTATGTCATTGTCCTTAGAAAGAATCACATTCATCCTGCTACTAGCTGTGACACAACTTCTGGACTTCTTAACTCCCCCCAAAAAAGTTTTGCGTTGTCCTTGAAATTGTGTGCCAGTTTTTCGTCTACATTCATTAGAAACCTTTCACGCTCCTGTGCTATTATTTCTATCGTGCGAATTTTTAGCAATCGATATCTTTCTTTCGACTTTCATACTTTCACTTGAGCTGGACATAGCTAAATTGTCTTGCCTTGCATCCTTCTTCTTTTTAACTTCTTCTTTACTTCATCATCCCACCAACCATCGCAACTTTTGGTTGTCCGCCCTTTCGAAATGCCACAAACCTCTTTCGCGGTGCATAACATGCTGGACTTAAGGAGCTGCCAGCAAACATCGACACTCTTAAACACATCTGTCGACGGACAGGCTAGCTGTTCAGATACCCTTTCTTGATATCTGTCTCTAATAGCCTCTTGAAGCCTGCGATGCGGTCTGCGACTGCAGAATGCATTTAGTAAAACGCGGTTTTTTAAATATGTAAACAGACACTGTTAAAACACACTAAAGGTAAAAAAAATGCTAGTGCGCGGGGGCGGCATTTTTTAGTTTTTGCCCCACCTAAAAAAAATTGAAGATCCGGGGCTGATATATCTTACCAACATTTACTGTTCCTAGACACTGGTCGTTTGTAAACATAAAACAAATGACAGTGTTATAAATAAGAATAAAAAAAACATTATGACAAAGTTTTATTGAAGAAACACCACATTAGCAGTAAGACGAGAGTAAAACAGCACTGAACATATCGAAAATTGTTTGCGATGTGTCTATGGAGTCGTAATAACTTCTAAAAACAGCTTGGCGCAATATGGCGGAGTCAATAATTGGAAAATATTGTCGGTAGCGTTTTTACGAGGACCTTCGCAGCGGGGCGGAGCGGACGACACGCCAACATTACACCGTTCATATCACACTGTATTATGTAACTAGCAATTCACTAGAACTTTGCTCGCATTTCTTCCTGCTCGTACGTTTTTTTAGCCACTATTTTCCCCCGCATTTATCTATTCGGTTTTTCATGTAGGTGTTTTTGTCTACACAAAGTACATGATCAACGGACTGTGGTAAGTTGGCACCTTATCAAGCATTCCCACAAGAAACTTCTAAAGAGCAGCCAGAGATGCCTTGTGATCGGCATACTAAGCCCTCTAGTCAGCCTCCGCTGGAAGAAAGCAGTTAGTAGGATTTAGCAGGATCTAAGTCAAGCAAATCACAACTATATGTATAATAATAATAATAATAATGTAATCTTAAACACATGCCGAATAGTTCGCAAATTTTTGTCGCTGTGATGCGCTCTCTACGCCTACAATATTTCTCCATTTTTCGTTTGGCCAAAAGCCCGCGATAAATGCAGTCCAACCTCGTACTTCACGAGAGAATATTATATAAAATATAAATAAATAATAATAATAATAAAGCCTTTATTTTAAAAATTTTCATGACTACATATACTTTTTCATAAATAACTATATTTATCAAGGTGAATGTCATATATATATATATATATATATATATATATATATAAATCATATATACATGTATTCTAGATTTTTTCACACATTCCCACAAGAATCTACTGAAGAGAAGGCAAGGATGCCATGTGATCGGCATACCTACTCAGCACTCTCCTCAGCCTCCGCTGGAAGAATGCAGTTAGTAGAATCGGTTAACTTTTCGACGGAAATATATAATATTCTTAGGTGTAAGCTTGACAGATTATCACCGTATCTTAAGTACAACTGTACATGGGCACAACTTATTTTTTAAATTAAATGTAACAGCATGCATTATCATTCATATGAATTAGCATTCGCACGATGTAAAGCTCGTGATGCGCACTTTATATATATCGAAAATAGAATTTAAAATTGTAATACTCAGGAGTAAAGTTTTTTTTTCTTGTTGTTGTGAGTTAATATAAATCGATTTGTGGTAACTAAAGTCAGACTTGTATAGCCGAAAAATAAACAACCAATGAAATATTTTTTTACACGGGTGCAAACGCGGGGCTGCAAATTTTTATACACATATGCAAGGGAGGGCGGTGTGACATAGTATAGTAAGTAAAATTCTGCCCAAGTTGTTGGAAACTCAACGGTCCGTAGCACCTTGAAGGTATTCTCTGCGCAAGTGTGTATTCTAAAGTTTGATCGAAAAATGTTGTGTGCTATGATTCAAAGAGTCAGGTAACATTTCGGACATGTAAAGGCTGGCTACACAAAAGAATTTCAATTTGGTACCGTATCGCGCAACCCTTTTCAACTTTACAAAGTAATTTCCTGACGCGAAATTGATTTGTTGGTCTCGTGGTTTTTGTTTGGTGTGGCGATTGTGGTTTAATTAAAGTATCAAAAAATATCGCACCTTTCAATTGACCACCGTAGAGCCGCAGAATTGCTGATATAAAAGGTACCTATATCACGGTTTCATCGCTTCAACATAAAATGTATACTCACCACTAGCTTCATCATACAAAATAAAAGTTATCAGCACATGCTTCGACATAAGACCCAAATTCATCTGATTGATGTCAAAACTTTGATATTTCACGATCAGAGCATAAGACACAATATAACTTTCTACCAATAATGACTACAGTACAAGGATTCGTGATACAAATCAATGAGTATGAAAAATAGTTACAGTAATTGATATAATAGTAGATATAACCTAGTTGATTAAAATATTTAATCGTGGTTACGATTTTCTAGTAATATTTTAATGAATTTAAAAATATGTATATCCTGTCGATATGATTCGCCAACTATCGCTATTATCAACTAACGAAACTATATATTGATAACGAACCTTTAATCAACGAACTTTTAACGAACCATCAAGTCATTGAACCCCAAATGAGGCTGATAAACAATCAGCAAGTGTATTTCTGGGGCATCATTTCATCTTAGCCTGATTGCTACCTTGAAAGGTGTCGTAACAGATTTAATAACTCGTATTGGGTTATTATATTTATTATTTTATTGTAATAGGTGCTGAAAGGTTGTATTAATATCACGTGGCAATGGATTATATCTCCAGTGGAGCGTGAGTACATGTAAGGCGTGTAGGTAAGCCTATTAAAATGGTTAAATCACGTCACGATGTATCAATACCAAATGACTACTCCAAGATGCCTCTGAGAATAATGTATTAACATCTAAGCGTCAGAACTTGTGCGGAGTGACGTTAATATGACAAATAATTTCCTTCTGAGCCTCCGACGTGCCGAGGAAATGCGTTGAATATGGTAATCGTCTCCCACGTGCCTTATTCAGTCGCGCCTACTGACACTTTAAACTTCGAAATACTTAAGAATTTCAATATATTTCGCTTCAGACATTAGACAACCCCGCTTGGGCAATCAATTTATATTCCGTATCCTACTGTTTCCTTCAATCACAGTTCTATATGTGTGTGAGTGTGAGTACTCAAGCACGACTATACGTACACATAAGATTTTATTTCTGAAACATATGCAGGTTTCCTCTCGATGTTTTCTTTCACCTTAAAGCTCGTGGCTTGACTAATCACTGTACTTAAGTTTAGAAAAACTCTTTGGTACAGTCTGCATTCGAACTTGCAATCTTTGTGTTGTTGCAGGCAACCACTCGGCTTCCACGGCTCTTATATCTTGAATTATATTTAGAGTATACCTACTTATATAAATATGTTTATTCCCACAAGGGCGACGTAGGGTTAAATACCTGTTAGGTAGATTTTAAATAGTGTTCTATTTTTACCATTTAAAAAATACATACAGTGGAACATATAACCTCTCCCTTTTTATAAGTCGGTTAACGATGGTGCATGGATTGTACGTTGCTCTGTATTGGCAAGTTTGGTCGGAATATAACCAATAGCATGAATCCATAAATATTTTAGTTCTGGCATTATTGAAATGTAAATTCCATATCTACGAGTATTTTTGCAGGAATTATTGTAGGCAGGCGAAGTATTTCTTTATTTAATTAAACATACCGTGAATTAAGTACAAATTTGCAGTTAACATACGTTTATAGAGATTTGAAGAAAGAAACTCAATAACGATTTAATAAAAAAAAGAATCACGCTTGAATTGCTACCAATGGGCGACATTACGTATTGCTAGTTTAAAAAATACCGACACTGAAATAAATCTCATGAAAGCAATAAAGAGTACCTTTATATAGGGTTATTAAATTAATTTGCTGCGGTTACAAGGAGGCCGGTCACGTAACGCTAATTGTTACCGTTTGATATTAAATAAGAATAGGGTTGGGAATTGTTACCATGTTTCACATTTCCTTACAGCATTAGCAGCATGGTATTGGCCGATATACAATGCGAAAGTGTGTGCAAGAAGAGGCATAGGAAGACCACGTACCAACTACCTAGATCAAATCGATCGGACGCTCAAGGACGGTAACGTCAAGAGTACTCGAAACCGACGAGCATGTACGAAGAGACTGATGAATGTGGACGAAGCGAAAAAGCTATGTAAGTCTAGTGAGAACTGGCGCTCTATACTCTCTGCCTACCCCGTTAGGGACTCAGCAAAGATTGCAAGCTTGACACCGACTGTTGCAATAAGTTTTTATTCACTTAAGCACAGTTTTTTTGTTTTGCAGGCAAACTACTCGAACCACTCGGCCACCACGGTTAAGTATGTCGCAGGCACCTTGAGTATTGGCAACCGTTTAGTAAAGGTTAATCTAGGGTAAGGTTATTAGTTGACTACATAAGATAAAAAAAATAGTTCAAATAAGCCTTCAACGTCTATCAATATTGTGTGCGTCAGATGCGGTATGCGCTTGTCTTCAAAGGTATTCAGAACAACATTATATTAGAATAGTTTTTTCCGAACAGAGGCAACGATAATATTGCAAGTTAGAGTTTGTGTCTCCCGAGAGGAATTGAACGCAGACGCGAGGCAGACATTTTATTGTATCTGTTTATGGCGAGTTAGTGCGACAATAAGTTTTGAACGGCGTGGGAATAACTTATTCCCGCGACGAATTATGTACTACAATCCTGTAAACAAAAAAACAACACTGATTATTTAAAAACCCAGGTGTACTCTGCGTTAAAATTCATCATCTATGAGTATTATAATATACTGGGACTCGGCGTCATGATACACAATACAAGCTTTTTTCTGGAATAAAACATATATTTTGCCCTATTTAATCGTAGATAGGTTTTATCTAATTCCATTCAGGCCATTCAGGGAATTCCATTTTTACATTTATAATATAATAAAATTACCTTGTAACAATTCCACACAAATTGACATTGTTCCAAATTAAACAAAGCTTGTATCTATTATGTAACTTAACAACGACAAATACTCGTGTTTATCATAGATATATCTGTCCTCAGCGAGAATCGAACCCGCGACCTCTACTAGACCAGTAGACCAGGCAGCCGTTAAAGTATTCTAGCAGTATAGATTAGTATAGATATTTAAGACATTAGCATCGACGATATATCCTCACGCCGAGTCCCTAACGGGGTAGCCAGAGAGAATTGAGCGCCAGTTCTCTCTAAACTTACACACCTCTTTCGGATTATCCACATTCATCAGTCTCTTCATACATGCTCGCCGGTTTCGAGTACTCTTGACGTTAGTATAGTTATTTGTAATGTAGAAATACTAACAAAAACTACTCAAGAATAAATATTGTATTAGTCAGTCAGTTTAAATCCACTACTGCAATACTATAAATTACAAAAAAATATATACCCGAAATGACTGTCACGCGAAAGCGTGCCAAGAAATCTACCACGTTGTATGACAATGCTAATTAGGCGCGTGAAATGGATATCTACGGTATAAATTAAGGTCACATTCAAACCTATAGGCCATTAGTTTGCGTATATAACCCAGCAACGAGAAAAGAAAATGTGCAATTTTGAGTTCTGAAACATTTTCTAGCTCAATAATACACTCCTTCGCCGTTGATTGAGGTTTGTTACATTTGATTATCTGCTCTAGTGGCACAAAATAGGGTTTGTTATTTCTTGAGCCGGTTGGCATTTAGGACAAAAGGATAATGAGTGTCGGAAGCGCGACCATCTGTTGGCCTCAGTAGACATTAGGGCGCGATCTTGCGCTCAGCGGGAGTTACACCGGGAAGTCAGAATGCGATCATAGCGAATTTGTGTTATCAAAACGGGATTCCTTGTTATTAAGAATATTAAGATACTTTTTGCTCGTTTTGACGTGCCTTGTTCTTCTTATAATCGAGGTCAATGACTGTTCTGAAATATGAATTAAGTGAGTGAAGGTTGATGAAAAAATGTTTCTTAGATAAGCCTTAGTAGTTATTTTACGATCATCGACAATCATACCTCGGCATCGGTAACCGCTTACCATCAGGCGGGCCGCATGCTTGTTTGCCACCAAAGTGATATAAAAAACACCCTAGAATCATAGAAAATCTATATAGTTATTAGTAATATAAAAATTTCGTCCGCACTATTAAGAAATTGTGATAATATCTACTTACCAATTTATTTGCGGTGAAAAGTAGCAGTGCCAGCAAAATACACGACGTCCTGTTTACCGAGGAGAGAATACCGCAACTTTCTTACTATATAGTGCGTGATTGATGAGGTTGTCGATCTGGTAACTAAAGATATTTGTTACGTAGTGTATTCTTGTAGGTATTTGTTACATTTAATATAATGTTACCGTTTTATTTACACTGTTGTGAAACTAACTGAGAACACACTCTGTATGATTCTAAGAAGAAAGTAGTTTGTTACCTAAACTGATACCGATTCTGCTCTTATAATCATGATAACATAAGTCTAAGAAGAAAATCAAGACGAATGTTAGATATTGCCTTTACGACAACATTAGGCTGAGGTCGTACTTCTGCATACCATTTGGAGATACGAGAGTTTTTTTAACATATACATAGATGGTGTGTAGTGACAAAAATTGAGAAAGGTATGCTGAGATGGCCATGTCGAGAGAATGAATGAAGAACGATTGACGAAAAAAGTGTATAAGGCGAGTGTGAATGAAAGTGTTGGAAGGGGTAGATCTAGGCGGACGTTTCTAGAGAAATTAGGTACGTCTTGAAAAAAGGTCAGGTCAAGAGTACCCTAAACCGAAGAGCATGTATGAAGAGAATAATGAAAGTGGACGAAGCGAAGGAAGTATGTAAGGATCGTAGCAAGTGGAAAGAAGTGGTCTCTGCCTACCCCTACGGGAAAGAGGCGTGATTATATATATGTATGAATGTATAGATGGTGTACGGTATAATATACTCGTATATAATATTTTCCAAAATGGAGTGCTCTTCTGAAACTGCGACTTATTCATTATCTTATGCTTTTTATGTTATTTATTTTTTTAGGCTAAATATTTTATTGAAAACGTGAATTAACAATAGCTTTCCCATTTGACTACATAGACGCAACAATTTAAGAACAATGAATTCCACAATGAGGTGACTACAAGTAACGTAAACAAACCAAATATTGTAATATATTTTTTGCTGCACCCTACTAATGTAATAAAAAATACGCGTAATATTATTAAAAACTTTTTTAATCTTCGTAAAACACCGTAGCATCCCTTATTTTCTGTAAGAGGTTAGGCAATTATTTTAAGTAATAGACGTGGCCAAAACGTATCCACAAGCGTCAGCCAGTCAGCTAAGTACAGCTTATACGGGGTAGTATAATAGTATATAGTATCAGCTTAGCTTACTATAATTATATTCAGGTAACATATATGTATCTACATGGATGTATTATCTCATGCTTCCCCACATGGGTCTCCAAAGGGGTAAACAGAGATGTGACAGGTCCTCATTTTGCTGGAGAGATGGATAAGATAAGGTTACAGCGTGACAGCTGGCGAGTCCATCGCCGTTTCTCAAGCGTGACTTATAAATACGTCTTTACGACACTGTTTATAAATTCATAACTTAATGTCATATCGATGTTCGAATTTTTTAATCTTTGCATTCAAGGGTCCCCCCCTTGAGGGAAGGCGTGAGGATATATATTATACTAGCTGAGCCCGCGACTTCGTCGGCGTGGATGGCTTTTTTATCTTACGTAAAAATGATTATTTTTTCGATAAAGAGGTATCCTATGTTACTACTTATACCTCCAAGAATATATGTAGAAAGTTTTATGATGATCGGTTAAGTAGTTTTTACGTGAAAGCGTAACAAACAAACTTACATTCACATTTATAATATTAGTAAGGATTTTATTCATTTCTACAACATTGATTGTAATAATATACTCCTAGTGGGGAAGGACTTGGTTTTTGCTTTTAAAAAAAACCTAAGTCCTTTCCAACTAGGAGCCTGAGTTTCGAGAACTTTTGTGTAAAGCAAACACGTCACTCCCAGCGGTGTACTGGTCTCGACTTAGAGTGTTGCTGGTTCCTGAGAGCTAGGCCGGTTGGTGTAACTGACTGTTTTTATATGACGGTACTTAGTAAAGACGATTATACTTAAATATATTACTTCACCATAAGATCGTCATGCCGAATCCCTAACGGGTAGGCAGAAAGTATAGAGCGCTAGTTTTCTCTAGACTTACCTACATACCTCTTTCGCTTCGTCCACATTCATCACTCCCTTCATACATGCTTGTTGGCTTCGAGTACTTATATATACTTCATTTTTATTAATTACTTAATGAATAAAAACTTATTAACAGCCCTCCAGGTGTGCCCCTGCCCTGTGACGAACTGCGACGCCAGTTATTATGTCCGTTATCTCCCCTAGTCCATTACAGACGCCGAGGGATGTCTTAACGCATGGTGTGCCCTCAACTTCTTAAAGTCCTACTCTATTATTAACGAATATTTTCTATTACGGAGTGTTAGAAGATGTTATTGTTGTGATATTTTCTTTTCTTTATTCAATAGTTTCAGGTGATTCTTGACATCTAGTTTACGTTTAAATAGTCTTTAAATTTGTTCTCACATGTTTACAACGAGCTAGTGGTGTTTCGTTGCTGTAAAACTTGTGGTATATAAAGGATCATAAAGATCGACCGATAACTACATATAAAAAAAATATTTGTGAACGATAAGATTAAAACAAAAACCTTACTGACCTTAATCAAATTGTCGTGATTGTGATAAAAATATTAGTACACGTGTGTAATTGTGTATTAATTATGCATAACAATAATCATTCATTTACATATTTGTGTAGTGAAGGGTTTTATTGCGGCTTTTACCTATTCAATACGGCGGCTAACGACATTTTGATGATGGCATTAGCTTACGTTAATTTATATTCCATTGATATAAGGCAATGTACAATCTGGATCAATATTGTTTACTTTGTATCTGTAAATGACATGAAATTTAGCTCACTACAATGTCAATATTTATTTTTGATGGTGTTATTATGTGTAGCGATTGTGGGGCTTACCTTTAACATGGGCCTCGCTTATATATATCTCACCGTAAAATTGTAAATACCGTTGGATTATTATCTATCTCGCGAGATTGTAAACTGTGGATAGATTTTGAACCGTAGCACACGGTTTACAATTTAACGCATTTTTTTCGGTAGATTATAATCTATCAAGCGTCAAATTGTCAACTGTCTGAAGGCTGTCCCTGATTCGTCGGGGTCTTACAGTAGACCGTTCTGTGTCCGGTATTTACAATTTAACTGTAACATATATATTGTATATACACATAGCTTGATAAGTTCAAGTTTTTCCCAGAGCAAGCAAGGAACCTGCAAACCTTAGCACAGCAGGCAGATAAAAAGATATATAGGGCTGTAATGCTTTTGAAATAAATTGAACTTATTTGGTTCCTGTTCAATCAAAACATCAAAGTAAGGCGCTCAAAAATGGCGTAATTGAAACTCCTATAACGCAATCGATATTCGAATGTATGTAAAAAGTTAAAGATATTGAGGATCGTATTGAAAGCACTTTACTCAAAATAAAACCATTAGGTTTGATACAGAAAATAAGTAGCGCAAAACAAAATCCTTTTTGTTTAAAGTAATGCAATAAAAACCCCTCGTTTCCCTTCAAGTGTTCACAATAACCAATGGATACGATTTTATTACTGGGTTTACAGTTTACAGAAACAATTCGACTTCAGAAAGCGCGTTTGAAAGCCTCATTCGATAGTTCACCAGCGGCTAAAAGCCTTCAAATCAAACAAGAGTTCGCTGCTCGACCATTCCCCCCTTACAGTATCCGAATCTCCGATTTCGCATCTCAAATCCTCTCATGTGACGGTCCGTTCCCAATTAGAGATAAGCCTCGAATATTTTGTTAGATGATTTGTATGTTTGTTCCGTCCCAATAAGACTTCGAATTTTGTACTGATACAAGATACGAAAACTAGTACAGAGACTAATCACCCGTGAATTTTACGGTAAACGGCTTTTTTTTTTATTATACTACAATAGTACCGAACAAGCTATACGGCCCATCTCTGCTGCCAAGACAATATAACAATCCTCCCCCCTCTCCAAAGAGCTCATTACTAGAGACCTTATTCACCGCGTTCACACAACACAATAAATTGTGTTATTTGGCTGCGGACTTCTGTAAGGTGGAGATCCTGCCCCAGTCGGGCAGCTCCAAATTCGAATGGAAAGCCCCGTTCTACCATATTAAGAGGTACCTACCTTGAGAGGAAGCCTTCATCCTTTTGACAAGAAGTTACAAAACGCATGTGAATCAGGCTACCTACTTACACATTCACTCGCTTTGCTCCGCGTGAAATTCAAATTCATTGGTACCCTACATGATAATCCAACTAATAATCTATCAGCTATCTCTGTGCCAAATTTCATTCAATTCTGCTTACTATCCAAATATTTTTTAAATTTTTTTTATACCACATGGGTGACAAACAAGAATGCGGTCCGCCTGATGGTAAGCGGTTTCCGCCGCCTATGGATATGGTAAATTTTGTTAATATATAAAGTATGTGACGTTCAATGAGTGTTCCCTGTGTCCCTTACGTTGAATAAAATATTTTGATTTTGGCAAAAACTTTAAATAAATTATTATGACTAGAATAATACTGGTGGTATTGTTTTTAAGTTCAATTCCTGAGTTCAATTCTAATGTAAAAAAATGTATAAGGTTTGCATGTTAACCAAACCTTGTTTCCAGTATATTTTAACATCCAAGTGGTAGGTCAACATTGTTTTCGTAAAGGAAGCTTAGTTGAGTAAGCCACTCGAGTCGAGAGTTCGGCTTAGACAAAGGCTGGCCGGGCAGGCTCACCGTGAAACTAAAGGCAGGAGCAGGTGAGCTACTCTGCGGTGACATTACGCAACTTAGGGACACATTTTCAGGGAAATCCTACTTAGGACTTGCATTGGAAAACGTACAATGCATTCAGAAGACACTTTGGTCTCGTGGTCGAAGCCTGGCGGCACAGCTTTAGGTCGCTGGTACTATTACCGCTAAGTACCTTTGACTTGAATGTTTTATGTATTTAAATATATATATATATATATATATATATAGATATATGTATATATATATATATATATATATATATATGTATATTTATATTATATATATTTAAGTCCTTAAGAGAGGTAGGGCATAACGGATTCTCCGTTCGAATTTGGAGCTGCCTTATAGAAGTCCGTAGCCAAATAACACAATTTTTTTGTGTTGTGTTCCTAATGAGTTCCTTGGGGAGGGGGGAGGATTATTATATTGTGTTGGCAACCGAGGGATTATGTTGCCAACACAGTATAACTCTCTGAACACAGAGTGGCAACGCGCAAGTGATACTTAGGTATCGTGAGCGTAAATAGGCTACGGTAACCGTTTCCCATCAGTTGGCCGTATGCTTGTTTGCCAGTCTTGTCGTATAAAAAAAAAAAAAAGAGGGAATTGGCGCTCTATACTCTCTGCCTATCCCGTTAGGGACTCGGCGTGATGATATGATGATGACGATGAAATATATATCTATCTATTTATGAATGCATGTCGCTGTCTAGTGTCTTGTTCCCTAGTACAATCGCTGATGTATTTTTAAATTTGGTGAATTTGTGTGGAAATTTCTTATTTCTTTTATTAATATGTGTATACTTACTATTACTTACTAGCATGTCATTATATTTAAAAAGGACCGTGGAAAACATCGCAAAACAAGTGTAATAATTCGAAATCAAACGCTCCATCACTTGCTTAATTAACTGATTATTAATTAAAATGTCATGTCAGTCGAAAGCCAGTTTTACGTTAAATAATTTTGTATAAAGTACATTGAACAGAGCTCACAATAGCCGATCAATCATTAACACTCATGCAAATCTATTATCCATTGAATTTTCTAATCGAGATTTATCGAATCGGTTATATTGAAACTAACGATGCGGTGCGAATGGCCAATTCACACCAAAGAATAGTCGTCACAGCTATAAATTCAAATTTCGAATTTCTTTTTACGTCAAAAGTGACGCCACATCGTAGGAACTCGGGCTACATTGTGCTGCTTCCGATTTATCTATATGTATATAACTCAAAGGCGACTGGCTGACATAGTGATCTATCAAGGCACAGCCCAAACCACTGGACGGATCGAGCTGGCATGCAGGTAGGTGTTATGACGTAGGCATCCGCTAAGAAAGGATTTTGATTAATTCTACTCCCAAGGGGATAAAATAGGGGATGAAAGTTTGTATGAAACTTTGTCAATTTTAAACCGATCGGGCTGAGACTTTGCATGCATAAAGCTAATATTACGTACGCATCCCCTATACACACACACATCCAAAATTGATAAAAAAATACTGCGCAAAGTCACTATCCCACGCGGACGAAGTCACGGGCACATCTAGTATTAATATATTTTTTTCTTTTTTTTTTGTATTGTCTCTCGTAGCGTGAGTTCCGGGAACTTTTGCTACTCAACCGGTCAATGGCGAGACCTAGGCCTCCAGCCAGGCACTTTATTTTTAAGCAACACAGCTAAGGGCACCCCCTGTGGGGTACGAACCTCGGCTTAGGGCGTTGCTGGATCGCGAGCAAGAGAGCTGGGCTGGACTGGTAATTTTAATACAATGCAACTGACATATATACCTGAAACTATGTTGTGATTAAACTGTACAATCGTATAATCTCCACCACGAGACAGTCACTGCCTAGTGTGCGGGCCAAATATTAATCTATATTTTTTTTTATAACGTAAATAATAAGTGTGGACGTGACAGATGACAAGTACATAGTCGATTCTACGGCAGAATTCCACGACTATATACACATCATGAATTTATACTTAAAAGTAAGTAGGTTTCATGGGGTAGGCTAAGAGAGTTGGGCGTCAGTTCTTTCTAGACTAACAGACTTATTTCGCTTCATCCACATTCATCAGGTATGTAGTTACAGGTATGTAGCTGTGATAACCTCTTAGCTTCAATCAAGACGGTCGTCTAGTCTAGTGGTTAGAGCTCCTGACTGTGAAACTTGAGGTCGCGGGTTCGATTCCCGCTGAGGGCAGATATTTGTGTCATGAATACGACTTGGATGTTCTATGTATTTATGTATATTTATCTACATAAGTAAACCATAACAAAAGCTTTGCTTAATTTTTAGGCTATGTAGATTTGTGTGGAAAAGTCCCAAGGTATTTATTATTATTATAAGTGGGTTGAAGAGTCCTGATGAAAAATCCTTTAGTTAAATAAATATAAAATAGCATAATGTATATTTGCAATTATTTCGCCCCAGACAATGTCACCTTTATCTTATTACTTGTAATTGGCGGCGCAAAGAAGACGCCAGGGACCTTTTTTCAAGAATAATAATGTAATAAAAATTAATTAGTCATGAGTTTAATGTTCATGTCTGAGTAGGTATTAAAAAATAATATGCTTATAGCAGGTAGGTATACTTTTAAGCAATGTGCTACATAAGATTGAATGATGCTCCTCTGAGTTCGAGCCCAGATGTCGTTAGCGCGTCCTTAAATCCAGAAAACTTTCCAGGTCTTGATACATACAATCGGATATTGGATCCAATTTCCGCTATTTTCGTAGGAGGTTGGAAAAACTAAATACCTACTTAATATCTTTTGGGAGTGTGCGATATTGAAGTGTATAGAGTATTTATTATATATTGTTATGGATACCATAGACGATAATAACAAGTAAGACTGGCGCGTACCATAGATTAAATATATATATATATATATCCTCACGCCTTCCCACAAGGGTCCCCGAAGAGGTAGGCAGAGATGTATAGGTAATACCCACACACCCACTTTCCGCCAGAGGTATATTAGATATATATATTATATAGATTAAATATGGCGCGAAATTGAAATGTCACCAGGGAAAAACAATTGAGAAACATTGATTCAATACACGAGTTCCCTTACGGGACGCTAACTTGTTTTCTTTTGCTTGCAACTCATAGACTTCTCGGATATACATATATCTCACAGACGCCATAAACTACACAGGCTCCCATAAAATACTTTGGTCAGTATATAATTATATCGTTACGAAGCTCGTAGGAAACTTAATAAAAAAAAACAGTAAGCCCTTTTAGTAAGCCCTTTTAGTAAGCCCAGTAACTTATCGATCATACCACGAGCTTTACACTGAAGGAAAACATCTAGAGGATGTTAGTATACGTTTGTGAAGAAATTCAAATGACGTGTGTATAGCCGTGCTTGAGAATTTTCGCCATCCGTCACGTTGGCACCTAAAATAAATCTCTGGCGGAAAGTGGATTTGTAGCTACTACCTACACCCCTCTGCCTACCCCTTCGGGAACCCTTGTGGGTAGGCGAGAAGATATTATATTATAATTTATACAAGACGTGTTAACACTCAACTATGGAATCATCAACAGGTTATGTGGCATATTTCAAAAGTTTTGATTGGGTCTGTTAAAAGTAAAATTTGTATTCAAAGTAACTTTTGCTCCATTGAAGTGTAAATTGAAGGGCAAGTTGGATGATTCCAGGCGGGGGAAACTTTGTGAGTGGAATGTACGCCACCCACGGATTTGTTTCTTGTCCACTTTGTTCAGAATCTCTTCATTAACTATGCAACGTATAAGAAAGTTTACTGTGAATACTTTTTATAATAAACAAAAGCTAGTGATTACGAATTGATCTGACTGATGAAAAATTTTCACTAACTTGTGGGCTAGGTTAGGTTACAAAAAAAAAATGGTTAGGTAAAGAACCTAAGCCTTTAAGAGACCTTAAACACCTTAACTTACTTACCATAACGTACAATTTATTGCAACAATAATGTATTAAGCAATTTTAAGTGTCGTTTTATATATGATGTCCATAAATCTCCACTCTTGAATAACTAATCATAATTACACTCTCACAATTGTTCTCGTTAGAATCTGTAGGATTACCATTTAACATTTTAGCTTTTAATTTTATGAGTAACCATCTTTCTATACTTATATAAAAAAATATATGATATACCCTCACGCCTTCTCACAAGGTCCCCGAAGGGGTAGGCAGAGGTGCATAGGTAATATCCACACACCCACTTTCCGCCAGAGGTATATTAGGTGCCAACTTGACAGACGGCGAGTCCATCGCCGTTACTCAAGCACGTACATACGCCTTTGAATTGCTTCTAAGAAGTATGCAGGTTTCCTCTCAATGTTTTCCTTTACCGTAAGGCACGTGGTGTGACTAATCACTGTACTTAAGTTCAGAAAAACTCATTGGTACAGTCGGGATTCGAACTCGCGACCTTTGTGTCGCAGGCAACTGCTCGAACCACTCGGCCACCACGACTTTTTCCATCCATCCATGTATACTTATATACTTTTTTTATCTCTAGTGACTTAGGAATCCTTGCGGCGAATGTAACTTTGCTTCTTAACCGAACAAAGACGAGACTAGTAGGGTTACAGCCAGGCATATCGTATGTGCTATCGTACACTAACTACCGTCAAGTAATTAGCACCTACATATATGTATTGTTTGGCTCCTGGTGTGCAGCAGGTATTTTGCTAGGTTCGTTGTTTATATACTGAACCCAAAACAAACCAATTGAAGCGAGGTTTAGGGAGATATATTTAATTGAATGATGTTATATGTTTTATTTTGTTTGATACGAACTGAACTGTTTTTGAATTCATCGCTCGCTTACCTTTGCACAACATTAAAAGTTTTGCTTATTTAAATATCGTAACGGTTTTCAGATTAGCATAATTTTAAGCAGAAGAAAACAGTGAACGTTACACGCAGAAGCAATTAAATGTAGGAGTAACTAGTGAATAATTCAACAGCCTATAATTAGTCATTGTTTGTTGCAAACAGTGCTAAGGTTCAGACTGTCGATTTGTTAGGCTTGAGTCAACATTTGTGAGTCTTGCGGCGCGGGCGAGCTTTCAAGAGTTCCAGTTATTCATAATATTGCCATGTTATTCTCTTAGTTGTAGACGTGCCTTAGAAGTTTTGATAATACTTGTTCATGACTCATGATAATACGCTTATTTTTTTTATATATTCGCTAAAATTTGTATCATTATTCAACCGTAAAATCAAAATAACAGGCTGGAAACCTGGTCTATAGCAATTACTGTTTCTCTAAGCACAGTTATTTGTCACACCATGAGCTTTTTCGTGAAGGATAACAGTTAAGGAAACTTTTCTTTACATATGTTTGAGAAGTTCAAACGTATTTAACGTCGTGTGGCGATTCGATCACCACCCATTACATTAATCCCTGAATACAAATCCAATGAAAATATGATAGCCTCTTGAGACGTAATGATATACCATAATGTCATCACGCCTTGTCAGAATATCCACGGGGCAGGCAGAGGTGTGTAACGCATTATCTCATCGTCGGAAATACAATTAGGGGCTATCATGACAGATCGTTTATCAAGAATTATTACATATTCAAGGACGGGAACGTCAAGGGTACTCGAAACCCGACGAGTATGTATGAAGAGACTGATTAGACGAAGCGAAAGAGGTATGTAAGTCTAAAGAGAAATGGCCCTGTATGCCTTCTGCCTTTCCCGTTAGGTTCTCCGCGTAATGATATGTATGTATCTACTGCATACGCGTCTTTGAATTTATCGAAACTACTTACATATGCAGGCTTCTTCTCGACGTTTTCGGTCTCTTTGAAGCGTATTAACTACTCCATAATACGTTCAGACAAACTAATTGCAATTGCAATTTTTGTGTTGCAAGCGATTACTCGTGCCTCACTACGACTCTAGATATAATAACAAACATTATATAATATTTGTCAGTCATTGCTGTTACTTTAAGCTGTGTCTAGACATTGAAGCTCTATTCCTCGGTGGCACTGCGGCGGTGTAAGCTCACTAATCCGATATAGAACTGGGTAACAACACTTAGGAGCTCGGGGCAGGTGAGGGTGGTGAGATTTTATTAGATTGTTCGACCACCGCCCGCGGCGTCCAACTTAATGACCGTGCTTGAGTTCATAATAACCTCAACATAAACACGTCACACTTTCAAATTGACCTTTGACTATCAAAACCAGTTGGTCTTGTAGTCTATCTTCAAACGTAAGTTTACTTTTTACTTAAGTTCTTAAGAAATTCGTAATTAAAACTAGCTGAATATAAAAAAAACTGGCTGAATATTAATGTAATTAAATTTAAGTATGAAATATTAAGTAAATAAATTAGTAAGGGCGCCACCTCTCTCATGACATGCAGATCTCTTACGCTTGATCTTAAAATGTTCATATTGACACATATGCACACTTGATATGAAATAAAAAACAATTATTATATAAATCATGATTTATTTTTATTAAATATAAAATTGCGTTACCAGATTGTTAGAACCACAGAGAGCTACAGACAGTTCAATCGACATTATTTATATAATACATTTTAGATGTTAAACTCTATGCAATATAATCAACAAAAAGATAAACATTTATACTTGCCAAAAATTCAAAATTATTTGATACACGTTATAGACAAACCTCTGCTTGTTAATGGCTCATTTCATTAACACATTCTTTTTTTAAATAATAATAAGGCAGCAAAACAAGTTTTTATTTTCATTTCAATGCTGTTTTGTTTTGTATTACAGTAATATTTCAGTCAAATAGCAATTCTGTTTTCCATTTTGTTTTTCATTTTCATTTCATACCCTTTCAATTTCATTACCTTTTCATTTTACAACTTCAGTGGCAGAACGATCCTCTTCAGTGCACAGTGCGAGACTTGTTTGTTCCAATGTGTGGTTATGAATTCGCACTTATATCGACAGTGTGATGATGGAAATGTATCATATGAACGTAAGAGATTCTCACTTTGTAATATCTGTCTCTACGCTTCGCTAATTTGCCAATAAAATACGAAGAAAAGACTATACTGATAACGCGAAGTATTTCACTGTATCCAATAAAACTGTCTTCTTGAGGGCTCTTTGGGTTGCTTTTCGTTTGTAAGCGCTATACTATGGATTTCACACACTGTATATACAGAGCTTGTACATAGAAGTAATACAGGTTTAAGTGGAATAGATAGCAAAGGCTTATCTATAATAGTATCATCGATGAGGTATTTACAGTTTAACATAATATCACGTAAATAAATAGACAACGAAAGCTTTGCTTACACTATCATGTTCATATCTATACATCTTTGGTTTAATTTTAGTAACAATATTTACAACCACACAACCAATGTTTTTAAAATAAATATGTATCTCTATGTTTTATCTAAAAGTACTTATATTACAAACTAGGAATGACTTGTGAAAACGTGCTACAGTTTCACACGGGAGTTACGTTAATTATAGATAAGATAGTCAATTAATAATCAACAGATTTTTATATCTTGACACGTTTACACAGCGGTCAACGACGGGGTAGGAAGAGGTTTTGAACCGTCTGGACATCGAGATATATTTAAGTACCAACGTGCCTTTATTTCGTATTTGCCTTTATTAAAAAGTAGAAAAATCTCAGTCTTCTACTTCCTAGGATAAGTATAAAACCTCAAAGCTTTGAGCAAACAAGCATTATAAGGCTCAAAGGGAAAATATTAAGTTTATAAGAATCCTAGGTGTAATCCTTTTTCATGTATTGAAATACATACAGGGCGCACACCTATTATCGGAACGAGTTTTACATAGGATTTTTCTCAGGAGATTTCCTATATATATTATGTATGAACCCAATTTAACCTGTTACATTTCAAAATTATTACTCCAATCTATCGACATAATGCTCCGCCCATCGCAGGTAGTGTCAATATGTTTGATAATTATATTTATACGGACCTGTATAATTTAATGCAATAATTAGTGTACTTTGCATTTTTATACAACCAATCTGATTTAATTTTAACAAGATAGTTCAAAATATACAGGTATATTGAGAGGTCTTTTATTTTTACTTATGGGATTTTAACAAAAATAATCGGTATTCATTAAAATAGGGCAAAAAGAAAAAGATCCCACGTTAAAAAACTGTACCGCTATTAAAAAACTCTAATCATTATTTACACGCAAAATACTGTCATGTCAAAAAAACGATTTCCATCCGTAAAGAGTAAAGTTTTGGCAAAATAAGTTTTAATGTATACCTACATTCCCAATTTAAAGCAATAAAATTTCGCCCAATGACGTTTTACGAACGAATAAGCGCGTAATTGCGGTAAAATATTTGTTAACACGGAAACATTACTTGACAAATTATGGCCTTTATAGTCTTAGTTGTAGTTGGCAAAGAAAATGTTATCAAATCCAATTAAGCACGAATATTACCTAGTATTTAATAATTAACTACCTACACACAGCTCTCAGGGCCGGGCAAGTTTTCTGCTAGGACATGTTCCCTTCGCGTGTTACCCTTCCCTTTAGACCTGTGTAAAGTTGAAGTGGCAAGGCTTCCTGAGCTCAAAGTCGGCCCGCTGAGAGTCAAAGTTTGACTTCCAAACGGGGACCCCACATTGCCGTTTGGACATACAAAATTAGGATTTCCTAAAGTAGGGCTGTTAGTTACATAGTTAGGTCTAAAGCTACTTCCTACCGGCTGAGGACCATTATGGTTTAAAGCGTCTTCTTGCCCATTATCTGGCCTAATGTCACTCCCTGGCGTCAGCTGTCAAAAAGGAAACAGTATTAGGTACAGAATTAAAAATTAATCTCATTAAGTCCGTGAATTCTTACCTGTTGTAGCCGGCCTGTAGAGTCTAAAAGAGCTAGATCTTCCGCTGAAAATACTGCTCCTGCTTTGGTCCACTCACCTGGAAATAAATATAAATAGTGTAGTCCGTATTTATACGTATAAATATGCTGTCTAGTCCTTAAATAATTGTGGCAATTGGACGTTGTGGTCCAATTGCCACAATTATGTAAGGATGCTAAGAGATCAGAAAGGAAGGATTTATATAATAGACATCGTTAATATCTTTCGCACACTTCAATAATTGGTTCGTCCTGGTAAGACCAAATATTTTTTATTAACATCTTAAAAATTAAAAAAATCAATACGTTTTAAGTCATACATATTTTTTTCCAAAATGTATAAACAAATAGCATGCGACTTGATTTCTAAACTAAAACATACCTCTAACTTCTTTAACACTAGGCCATTCGTCTGCTTCTTCTATCGATGACTGAACAAGGTTTTCATTGTCTGGAAGAAATTGGTTCAATGAGATGCATTTCCAATGAATGCATACACAACTATTATAAGGATATCCCACCAGGTGCATTCAGTATATCGGGTTGTGGGTCAGGAGTCTTGAGGTCTGGCGAGGGTTTGATGGTGTAGGCGACCACGTATCTGCGCCCTCCATCGCTGAGCTCCAGCATGTCACCGGGCGGATACTTGTGAGGAGGCTGAGATCGCCGTCTCTTGGCACATAGAGCCACCAGCACAATGCCACCGGCTGCCAGTGTCGCTCCCATAGCTGCTGCGACCACCACACCAAGGGTCACACCACCCATGCCACCCTTACCATCTGTTCGCAAAGTAAACGTGGTTTTATGATAGCGTTAGTTAAATTAAGGCCTGTAAATTCATAGGTTAGAACTCTAGTTGTCTAAACCCAGTTGGGTACACTACAAGATTGGCGCTTAAAGAAAACATCGTGGTGAAGCCTGCATACCCATACAAGAACTTGTCGTGTCTGAGAAATGGAGACAGATTTACATAGAATCTTAATCATATGATATAATACATATGATATTTAAAAACTATTATTGATTTACTGGAAACGTGTGAATAGACAAATATCGAATTATTAATTATTATGTTTAAATCTTTTTAGATGTCACAACTTTATACCTGTTCTTTTGGCAGCATCGTTGAAGGCAATATTTTCAAGAAGAGTTTTGTCCGACTCTCCTTTGAGATTTTTAGCGTAGATGAGGAGGTTGAATGTAGAACTTTCAATATCTTTCCTGGACGACAGTTGGGACATATCCAGTTTGAATACTGCCACGCCATCTAGAAACACATTTTTCCATTAATAATATACACGTTATGAACTAAACCGAGCGAAAATACTTTTATATTACACTAGAAGCGGTTTGACCTGCGTTGAATTAGAATTCATTGGTAGTTTTTTTATGGACTAGACCATTTTCTGGGTGAAAAGTGTATATCTGTTTAAAGTTGTATACCACTTAGTTCAGCCGATCTAGCGTGATTGAGAAACAAACATCCGCACAAAGATTCTTATTTATTATATAAATTACACATCCTCACGCCTTCCCCGAATGGGTAGGCAGAGGCATAATAGGTGAGTACCCACACACCTACTTTCCACCAGAGATATAGGTATTTTAAGTGCCAACGTGACAGATAGTTAGAGAGATAGAGTCCATCGCTGTTACTCAAGCGAGACTAAACATACATATCGGGTTAGTGGTTTGCGACATTAGAGCGTTCAAACAAACAGACTATACCTATTTATATAATATGCCATACCTATTTCCAGACAAGCTTTTGTTACTTTCTTACGTAAAACGGACACAGAATACACAAGCGTCCGTTGCTAGTGATCCACTATTGCCCAGAGAGCACTGTTGTTAGGTAATCTTTTTTCTGCTACGAAAGCGTAGAAACTGTAGGCAATTTATCGTCTGCTACGAACGTAGCGAGCAGCGTAGCACCGCCGTAGCTTATTTGTTGATTCATAGATGTGGAACATTGTACGTTATTCCAAAAGCCATGTGTTATTGAAAGTACATTCCTTTTAATGTGTTTTATCTTTAATAACGGCTTAATGAAACATAAATATATACCACAGCAAAGGGACAATTACACAAATTGATTTAGTCCCAATATAACCAAAGCACGTACTTTGGATACCGATTAACGATATACGTAGGTACATATATAGATAAATATAAACATATACAAAAATGACATCTAAGACAAAACTGTAGATCATCGTATTCATTGCACAAATTTAAAGCTGGCTTAGCGGCCAGAAGGCCGTCATACATATAACTGCAGTAATTCAAAAGATAAGAAGCTTATATTTCACTTGATGGTCACCAGAAGAGATAGTATACTTACCAGTTTCATTAACACTGCCATTGAACCTGGACCTGCCGGTGATGGGGTCTAGAGCCTCCAAGACAAACTTTTGAGGTAGACCACCATCGTAGCCTGCGACACAGCGCACGCGCATATATGTGCTCGAACCATCGGAGCTGTCGTTACCGGCTTGTAGAGAGCAGTTACGAGGAGCTGTAGGCCGAGCTGTTTAGAAAAAAACGAATATATTTATTAATTATAAATGCATACATACATATCATCACACCGAGTCCCTAACGGGGTAGGTAGAGAGTATAGAGCGCCAGTTCTCTTTAATAATAATATTTAGCATATCGTATGGCGTATATATGTATAGTCGTGCTGGAGTAACGGCGATGGGCTCGCCATCTGTCACGTTGGCACCTAATATACCTCTGGCGGAAAGTGGGTGTGGGTATTACCTATACACCTCTGCCTACCCCTTCGGGGACCCTTGTGGGAAGGCGTGAGGATATATTATATTATATTATTATTTAGCATATCGTTATATCTGCACGCGTTCCCTCTAGGATCCTTCAATGCTTAGGAAGAGGTATAGTAATACCATCACTTAACGAATGATATATTAAGGTGCTACTATGACAAATTGGGAGATCGTCGCATTTGAAGCCCATTACATACGTCATACAGTTACATCTCTAATGCAACATGCATCCGTTGGTGTTCATCTTTATCTTCATTGCAAAGCTCGAGGCTCGTAATTACTGTATTTAAGTATAGAAAAACTCATTGGCACAGTCGGAGTTCGAACTTGCAATGTTGTTTTCGTCTGGTTTGATTCACGCGACCACCACGACTTCAGTTTTTAATGCATGTTATGTATTAGTTTATTATCTTTGGACACAATTAACTCATTGCTCAAAGAACCTGCTTGGAAATGAATATTAAGTACTTACAACGTTGAACTAACTTTACCTGACTTATAGCAAAAGGGTGACAATTTAGCATGCGACATCGTACGAACTGCTGGGATATTAAACGCTGCGGGTTGGCCCGTGTCCTCGCCATAGCCCGCTCATATTTCCCTTGTAGGCAGCAATACCCAAATAAAACGTCGCCAGTGCAGTGAATGCAATGTGTGGGGGCATGCATTTAAAAGTTTAAGTTCAATTCCTATATTCAACAATATAATTATTATTTTGTGTGTAAAATTAACTGTTCACTTACTTGTTTAAAGTGATATAATTTTTACCACTATTCGTATGTTAGAAAAATTGCATGTGGTCCGCTTAATCGTAAGCGCTTACCGGCATACTGGTATAAAGTTGTCGGAAAAGTTGGAAGAATACCCTCCTTTCGCCGGAGATATATTTCAGGTGCCAACAAGACGGATGGCGATTCAATCGTAATTTTCTTAATACTACTATAAATACTCATACAGTTTGCAACAATATATATACTTGTTCTAAATTATTTTGAAAAGTATGCAAGCTGACTCGACTTCTTCTTTAGAGAAGAGTAAAGGCTAAGTTAAAAAAAATCTCTTTGGTGCAGTTAACTGGGGATCGAACTCAGAAAATTTAATTTCGCGAACGACTACGCAAACCTGTCGGCTATCGTGACATCTTAGGTTTATTATAATATATATATATATATATATATTATGTAAGGTCAGGTCAAGAGTACCCTAAACCGAAGAGCATGTATGAAGAGAATAATGAAAGTGGACGAAGCGAAAGAAGTATGTAAGGATCGTAGCAAGTGAAAAGAAGTGGTCTGTGCCTTCTCCTACGGAAAGAAGCATGATTATAAATGAATGTATATCATGTACCGATATAAAAATAATTCGTTTATTCAGAGTAGATAGTACAACACCAGTCGCGTCATTGTTGGGGACATGATACGCCAACAGCTCCACAGGGAGATATGTAACGTTACAATCCCCAGCAGCCCTGTAATCTCACGAGGCCTTCAAGTGTTATGTACGGGTAAAACGTTGGATAAAAGTGTGAATAAACTATTTCAAATCAAAGCCGTTTGGTTGAAAAAGTTTATATTGTCGTAAAAACTTTGATTTATTTTGTTTCTGGAAGGAGTAACGAAGAACAAGTTACTATAAAGTTTATAGTGCAACTACGTATAACAACGATAAAAGTTGCAAGATTAATACATGAATGGAATTATTTAGGTGGGTGTAAAGAAAGAGGTATGTAAATCTATGGTGCTCTATTCTCTTTACCCTTGGCAATATTTATAGTCATATAAATATATTACAAAAATGTAAATGAAGATCATTGACCTTTATTTAATAATGGTTTATGATACAGGAGTGAAACCTATACATTATATGTACTCATGCCTTCCTACAAGGGGGTAGTACCCACAAATCCACATTCCGGCAGAGATATATTTTAGGTTTAGCACCACTATACATATGCCTTTAAACTGCTTCTCAGACGTATGCAGGTTTCCACTCGATGTTTTCCTTCACCGTAAAGCTCGTCGTATCACTAATCCCTTTACTTAAGCTCAGAAAAACTCTCGGCTACATATATGTAATGTGCGAAATAATAGCTTTACATTTTGTTTCTTCTTTTCCAGGTAAGGTATTAAATTGTATTTTGTTTAAATAATAACTTGATATTGTAATAGCTATTGTAATTGGGCTAATAATAAACTCTTTTTTGGTATATTATATTTTACCATGCAATATAACCGTGAGCCGTTCGGGCGTAATTCAGTAACAAACATTCATACATGTATACTCACAAACTTTCGCATTTATAATATTAGTAGGATTACTGGATCACACAACGACCTTAGGTTGTAGGAAATCATCGAGGGAAAACATACATTAGTATGTTTCCTCTCCATGGCTCCCTACGAAGAAACTAAATGGCGACTTATCAGGTCACGACGATCTAAGTACATTTTAGCAAAAAGACGTAGGAAGTTTTGACACACCTCTGCTACCCTTGGCGTAAAAATAATAATAATATAAGATAATAGTAAAAATATATATATATAAACTGAAACTCTGATAGTATTCCTCTTAAAAGCCTAAGTACACTCTTCGATATAGTATCCGATCAGTAAGTATTACAGCATCTTTGTGGCCATGAATCCATCATAATTTTATTTTATTGCTTCTGATATTTGAAAATATACCACTGCAGTGGAGTAAAATGTAATGCCGCTGTATTTTACGCATTTTTGTCCATTTCCTGGGGTTTTGGTATCTATAATCGAGAGTTATGAGATCCGCCGCGTGTAGGTATGAGTTAAACCCGCGGCCGAAATTATGAAACGCGCAGTTCCCCTGTTTTTTGGTTCAAATTGTATGCGCGCGGTTATATTAATGCTTTTATGAGATTGTTCATTTCACAGCCGACAAACTAAACACGCGTATTGTAATTGCATTTATACAGGACAGTGTTTTTCGCCCAAATTTGAACTCAATACTTTTATTATAATATACTAAAGGTCCGTCCCGGCGGCCATTTATTATTAAAAAAAATTGCCATAAAATATATTGCAATTAAAATATCCTATATCAATCAGTGATAATGTAGAATTCATATGGTGAAAGAATTTTTAAAATTCCTTACAAACACACTTACATACAAACCTTTCCTCTTTATAATATTAGTATTGATTAGTTTTGATGGACCACTTTCAAGCCGACTTTGAAAGGAGTTTAAAAATATAAAATAATTGTCAAATGCAAATTAGGGGCAATTTTTGTTTCGTGCTCGGTATTATAAGTACTGACATTTCACTTATAAGTGCTGTTACCGACTTCTGAAAACATTTCGTTATTTCCTCATTTTAAACGTAGAAGTCGACATTTTTCGATTAATTAAAATTTTGCAGAAGGCAGAGCCGTGGTGGCCGAGTGGTTCGAGCAGTTGCCTGTGACATTGATCGTAAGTTCGAATCCCGACTGTACCAATGAGTTTTTCTGAATTTAAGTACAGTGATTAGTCACACCACGAGCTTTACGGTGAAGGAAAACATCGTGAGGAAACCTGCATACGTCTGACAAGAAATTCAAAGGCGTATGTATAGTCGTGCTTGAGTAACGGCGATGGACTCGCCATCTGTCACGTTGGCACTTAATATACCTCTGACGGGAAAGTGGGTATGTGGGTATTACCCATACACCTCTGCCTACCCCTTCGGGGACCCTTGTGGGAAGGCGTGAGGATATTATTATTATTATTTATTATTATAAAATTTTGCACACATGTAACTTAATGCTTATATATTTTAAAATACGCGTGTCATTGATGTATAAGCGAGGATGTAACAACGCTCTCCATTCACCGGAGATATATTTACGAGCGACCGTGACAGATGGTGAGTCCGTCGCCGTTTCTCAAGTTCGACTATATACATACATATTACAATTTATTCATTAACGTACGTTGGTTCCCTCGAGATGTTTTCCTTAATTAACTTACAATTAATAGCCTAACGCTTAATACTGAGTAATAATGAAATTTCCTACCCATTAACAACATAACAGGTATTGTTTCTCGTTGCCGTGTAGGCGTCTGCCAAGAAAGGAAATTAGTTTGTCACCCCTGCGCACAACTGTTAATATTCAAGCAAATATATAAAAGCAAATTATAATTTAAAATAAAATTTCTTGGATTGCCCATAAAATATATAAATGTCTATATATAAAAAGGATCCCCAGAGGGGTAGGCAGAGGTGTATAGGTAGTACCCTAACTCCCACTTTACGCCAGAGATGTGTAACAATCCCTATTTCACCCCCTTCGAGAAAGAATTTGCAAGTATATCTATCCCGTGGCTACAATCTTCCTCCTTGCCAAAATTAATTCTGATCCGTTTATCACTTTATCGTGGAAAGTTAATAAAATGATAAGTTAACAGGCCTACTGAGTTTGTCTACTTTCACAGATTTGCATACAATACAATGATTGAAAGTTGGGATCCCGACTTAGTACATTATTGCTTTTTTCTTATATATAACAAGTATCGTATACGACACTACTATTATATGTCTCATTAAAAAACAACAGAATCCGGCAAATAATCTACGTAGTGCTAAATCTAATTCAATTCCGTTCGTTAGTTCTTGTGTTATAAAAGGTACAGACATAATCAAAAACTTTCACTGTTATAATGTTATAGTAGATATAATGTTGAAGTTAATGCTATTTAACTTACCAGCTGGTACGACTTGGAAGACACAAGGTTCCAGTTGCCGGCCCACAGTGTTAGTACCCCGGCAACTGAGAGTTCCGTAGTCGCGCTCGCTTTGTGGCTTGTAGCGTAGTTCGCTTGTACTGCCGTTGGCTGTTCCTGTCATAGAGCAAATAAGCGTTAATAATTTTACGTCCAATATTGTTTTTGTATAATTTGGAGCATAATACTTTTTTCTCGCCTACTTGCAAAACGATTTTTTTCTCTTTGCTTTTTTTGAAGATCTTTTGTACTATATAATTAATTCTCCTACTTGCTTACACACAAATTATTGAATATGGTAAAAACTTTACGCCTCGTCGAGTACTATATTTAATAGTTAAAATGTAAAAATATTTGCCCAAGGCCAATTATTATAACAGTGAGTAAAACAGAATTGGTTAATTAAATAAAAATACTAATCACTTCAATCAAACGAATAACTTTGAGTTTCAATGGAAGTAATTAATTTACTTAGAATTAATTTTGATTCAAATTTGTTGATACATTTCCATGCTGGGTTTATGGAACAAACTTTATAATTGTTGAGTAATTATCTTGCAAATTTCAAAGAAATAACAAACAATGAATTTATAAGCGTGAGATTAATTTGTGTTCTCTAAGGCTAATTTTATATTATACGTTTACCCGGATACTACGTATTAGCTATGATTCAGAATTTTTCCTTACCTTTGGTAACACAATGCTACGTTTAGCTTTAATTGCTTACCGAATTTCGTTGGCGAGACATCAAGACTTTCTCCGCTATTGTTGAATTGCCAAAAGAATGAAACTTCAGGTGGATTTGCAGTCACTGAACAACGCACCCGCAACGCCTCTTCAATCTGTGCACCCAGCACCTGTGGTGATGCGTGCGAGCATACTGGCGCGTCTGTAAGGAAAGCTGCGTGGATTATCGAAATCAACAACTGTTAAATATTGGGCATTTATACTATTAAGGAACCCAGTTAGCTCTATGCGCTTGCGCATAGTACTTCAAATGGTACAAATATGCCCTGTGTCATTATATCACAAGGCTTTCACTTCAGTACGCAAATTAATATGTATGGTTTTCACTGTTACTTTACGAGCTTCTTATAAATTATTCTTTTAGATTATACAATCAGTAATTAATCTTTTGGTCTTAATTTAAGTAAATATCATATTGTCATAGGTAATTGTTTACGGTGTTATTAAAATCATATAAATAATACAAATACTTTATGAATAACGAAAATCAATCTTCTTATTTTTACGCGTTCAGTTTATTTATAATACACTTGATTAATAATACACACACGTGATTATTTGATATTAATTGTATGAGAGGACGAGAAGAGAAGAGGAAAAACGAGAGGTGTATTTAAGTTCAGAAAAACTCATAGGTACAGTCGGTATTTGAACTTGCGATCTTTGTTTCGCAGGCACTATTCGGACCACTCGACCACCACGGCCTACCCGATGCCAGGCTAATTTAACCTTATTTGACAAACGGTAATAAACTGCCATATTTGCATTGACAGCAACTTTTCCCATACATAATCATGTAGATATGCTGAAACTCGTTAATGGAGGGAGCTCTTCTCTGCAAGTAAACAGACTCATATGAAATTTAACAAGATTCCAGTCGTATTTGGTCGCAATTTCGAGACGAACGACGACGACGAGAATGCAACAATTAACACAAAGAGCTGAAAGAGATCCGGATTTCAGTTCGTTGAATCATAACAGCGAAGTTAGACGATATATAAAATTTATCGCCCAACTGTTCAGTTCCCCTTCGTCTCCATTGGGCAACCGTGATTCATTTAGGTATCTACTTGCAAAACTGCGCTCCCTGGTTGCTTTAGATTTTCATTAAGCTCTCAAATATTTGTCCGCATTAAGCAACCCTACTACGCGAGGTTTACTGTACTGGGAATATGAAAATGTACTTAAATTAATCTAACACGCGGTTGTGATCGTGTGTAAATAAACTTCATATATTTCTTTACAGTCATGGTGGCCGAGTGGTTCGCGATATTGCCTGCAACACAAATGTTGCAAGTTCGAACATCGACAGTACCTAAGTACAAGTATTATTCACATCACGATGGATAACATCGAGTCGGTGTGTATTACTTTACTAATAATTACTTAAGAGCCGTGGTGGCCGAGTGGTTCGAGCAGTTGCCTGCAACGCAAAGGTCGCAAGTTCGAATCCCGACTGTACCAATGAGTTTTTCTGAACTTAAGTACAGTGATTAGTCACACCACGAGCTTTACGATGAAGGAAAACATCGAGAGGAAACCTGCATACGTCTGGGAAGAAATTCAAAGGCGTATGTATAGTCGTGCTTGAGTAACGGCGATGGACTCGCCATCTGTCACGTTGGCACCTAATATACCTCTGGCGGAAAGTGGGTGTGTGGGTATTACCTATACACCTCTGCCTACCCTTGTGGGAAGGCGTGAGGATATATTATATTATTATAATAATAATTACTTTACTAATATATTACTTTACGTCAGATAAATTATTTATTAAGATAATTTCTCTACTTTATTAACTTTTGTACTATTGTCATTCTTGTCATTACATACTACTTACTGTCTTTAATGTAATTTCTATCTTGTAAATTACTATTCGTGAAATCTTGTAATTTACCGTAAGTTAGCTGTAATAAGCTTTTCCTCTGATAATAAAATAAAAATAAAATAAAATTTGTGATGGAAAAGGATCGGACGATCGAAGGACAGTAAGGCAGGAACAAAGTGCCGCCGGCGTCAACTACATAGGTAAAACAAAGGAAGCTAGGTATTACATAGGAGGGGATAGTACCCACATAGGTACCTTTATCGTGAATCGGGTGGCCGCGGACATTGACGACGTAAATCTTCCCAAGTCTGCTTCCAACAATGATTGATGCTTACAAGGTGTCTTAAGACCTTTTTTAGAATAAAATTTCACTGTCTTTTGCTAATGATTTCCCTTACTATAAGCCTGTCTTATACACTATATAAACGATGAATTTCTCTTAGTTCACAAGGTTGTAACGCAAATATTGCATGTTCGAACTCCGATACTAATTAGTATTTTCGTTATATTATCGCAGTGTTTTAGGAAACTACGTGCTTTACGACGAGGAAAACTTTGTGGGGAAGCCTGCATGCAAGTCTCAGTCAATATTATATTGAATAGTTTTTTGTACTCTAATCAGGCACTCCTAAGTAGGGCTTATTAGTATTGAAGTTTGTGAGGATATTGGTTAATCGTTGACACTGGATTAAATTTAACACAGTAACTATTAGCTGGAATACATAGGATCTGTTTTATTGCAGAAAGAGATTTAACAATGTAATCAAAATTTACTCGGGTGAAATCGCAGGGCAAAGTTAGTAAGTCATAAACAGCCATAGCTATGCGCGTAGCTAAGTATGTTTTATGTAATGTTATGCCCCTAACTGAGCTACAAAACGTACTTCTCTCGGCATAATGAGTTCTCGTTATATCGCATCGTAACGGTAATTTCTGCCTCGGCGTGGAGTATTAAGTGTTACATATTACTTAGTACTCATAAGTAAGTACTAATTAAGTCAGAAATTATGTCAACACCTCGACACAGTGCAGTATATATTGATGGAATTATTAACTGTTAAGCATCATACCGTATGTGATTTTGCCTGGAAAAATATTGCTGCGGAAGTAAAGAAGATTTCTGTCGTGTCACAACAAGATTTTCTCATATAGATATTGATATTTGTATACGAGTAGATCTATATTAATATTATAAATTTGAGATGTACTCTGTTAGCTATAGTAAGCTCTGTTCGCTGATAACTATTGTATCTGTCTAGCTTGGAATTAGTTGGGAATTGTGACTGAGATGCTCTGATTATAGATTACCCGTTCGGGGGCCCTTTTAGGAAAGCGTATATTGCTCTCTACGTACTTACATTGTATGCTAAGATGCGTGGCTTGGCTGGCCGTCTCGCCGAGCGCATTCGTTGCACGGCACGAGTAGTCTCCGCCGTGGTCTCGCGTTACTTTCTGCAGCACGAGGGATTTGGTGCTCACTATCACCCCTGACAGCACGTTGTGTACCACTGGCTTATCCTGCGTGGAGAAGTATGGCCAATCAAAAATAACAAGACGGATGTTTCAGTATCAATAGGGTTATATTATATTCGTTATAAGTGTTACTCTCCCCTTGAAATCAAAGTATTTAAGTAGATTGACTAGGGTTTGTCTGGTATCGTCTAACTTAAGACAAACGCTCAGGATCGGGCAGTACAAATACTTTTTGCTTGTATACAAAGCTGCTTACTCAAACTTTCGTACTTAGAGTCCCAGCAGCAAAAGTCTGTTCTTTTTCAAGTAATTCCATATAGGCTATAGCTATATTTATATAGTAAATATAGTTATCCAAAACAAAGGCTGCACTCTTTACTATAGTACGCTTTAGTCTCACTGTCTACCACATGATAGACGCATGTACATTTACTATAGAGGTGTGGTGGACAAGAATATTAAGTTGTCACTAGTAAACAAAACAGCAAATTCAAGCTCCAGTGATATGTATCAATGAGTTGTTTGAACTGAAGTACAGTCATTTGTCACACCACGAGCTTTATAGTGAAGGGAAACATCGTAAAGAAATGTTTCGGAGGCGTATGTAAAGGCGTGCGTAGAAACGAGGACGGACTCGCCATCCGTCACGTTGGCACCTTAATAATTATGTACATGGCAAAAGGAGGGTGCGAATGCAGTTTTTTTCGGCAACTGGGAGGAGGGGTGATAATAATAATAATATATCCACTGTTACTATTTGAAAGTGGTTTACATAGATAATACCCAATTTCGTACATAATTTAGCCTGAATACTACATTAATGGAATGAAATTAGATATTTCACAGGCCGTGTTGACAAGGTCTGACGTCTAACGGTACTCGGTAACAAGAATATCGGTGATCACATTTGGAAATTTGCATTAAACACGACTAAATGTTCATGACATACAGCTATAGAACATAAAACATATACTCTTAAAACTTAGATATAAACCGATGTCCGGTTGAAAACCTGCAGCACAAAGCTATAATCAGAATCATGAATTTTTTTTTTCTCTTTATTTTACGGAGTTTTGTCCAATAGCGACTATGTCATGTAATATATTTATATCGTCACTCCATCACACAATAGTCCACGAAGGAGTACACATAAGTGTTTCAACATCCTATTTTCGTCACAGACATTTAAGTGCCAACGTGACGGATGTCGATTTCATCGTCGTTACTCAAGCACGACTAAGATAAGGATTTCAAGAGGTATATCTCCTTGAAATCCTTCTGAAACATATGCGAGCTTCCTCTCGATGATTTCGTTCACCGTAACGAGGTCTTAGTGTGATTTGTTTAAAAGAGCCGTGATGGCCGAGTGGTTCTAGTAATTACTTACATGATCAGACCTTAGCCGCGACTGTACAGTGAGTATTTCCTGAACTTAAGTACAGTAAATTATGAGAGCTTTATGAAACTAGAAAGGAAAGATTTTAAGAAATCCATAGGTATTCATATTAGTATCTATAGCCGTGCTATTTATATATTATTATCTTCATATGTATAACTAACTAACTATGTAATATTTGTTATATTTGACAGACACTACCCTGATATCTTTTTTAATAAGGACCTAGTTTATGGTACTCTCTGTATTAGTACTGTCCTTATGGTAATAACTCCTGTTTATTTCCGTGTTTATTACGATAAGTTCAATAAAGTAATCGAAAAATTCTTCATCAATAATTTACGGGTGATTAAGTCTATAGTAAATGTATGTCGTTATCATAACAAATGACGCTATAAATATGAAATGATGATGATAATTCGACTAAGGACCAGTCGGGGTCAGTGACCTTTCGAAATATTTAAATATCTATACTAATATTATAAAGCTGAAGAGTGTTTGTTTGAACGCGCTAATCTCAAGAACTAATGGTTGGAATTGAAAAATGATGTATCATCTATAATATCATGTATGAGGGAATTGTTCCTCTTTAAAAGTTCTAAAAAAGAGTCCGCGACAGTATATGTCTATCTTTTAAGATTGACTCACTATAACCTTTTTTATGGCAATTAAGTCCGCGATGGGCTCCTAAACAACTTAACCGATTTCAATCAAATTTGCACACCGTGTGCAGATTGGTCCAACTTAAAAGATAGGATAGCTTACATCACAATTGGACCCGATAGGTGGCGCTGCGATCGTGTTTCAGGAAATTTTACTTTTTCACCTGGGCGAAGCTGGGCGGGACAGCTAGTAATATAATAAACTTGCTTTGCCTCGCGGTTTTATCCGCGCAAAATATAATTTCATTGGTAGATTTTTTCCTTAAATAAACTAATATAGGATACTATATGTTAATCCAGCTTATAATCTATCTCTGTGCTAAATTACATTCAATCTTGATCAGTATTTTTTTCGTGAAAGAATAACAATTATTACTAGGATCCTCCACTTCTTATTCATTATTTTTTTATTTCTATTTTATTTGATCTATTTTGATAAGAAATACAAAAAAATCGTTGAGGAACAATAATGGACAATTTAATTAGACTTCAGTTTTATTTGTACAATACTGGGGCGTTTCTGCGTTTCACCAAACCATTAATGAATCAACGAACCATAGAATGTATAAATTATAACTTTCCCGGAATTATTACACCATCATTAAGGTCGCCGGTGATATTGAATTGAGGTTGCTTAATGAGTCTTTTATTTAATAAAGCCACCCATTCACGGACGTTTGGTTCACTGATTTATACACAAAGCGATTGTGTGTGCTTCAAGTAACTTCCTCAATCGAGATTCGATTCGATTTTCTGTCGAAAACCGTGACTACCTTCCTCTCGCCACTGTTCGGCTTATTAGAAAAAGTTCCCGGAACTCACGCTATGAGAGAGAACTCAGCATACGAAAATGTTTGTCTTCTGACGACGTGGGAAAAATTATTGATGATGATGATGAACCTTATGATGAGTGGAGTAGAGCAACTACAAGCTAACAACTGAAGCAATGAACAACCACATTTCTTCCAGTACGGCGCATTGCAGTATATTTTCATTCTAACTATTGTCTTTCCTTTCATCATATTTACACCGAAGACTACATGAAAGATCCTACGTGCTTTTTTAGGACCTTTTAGGAACGCAGAGTTAGTAACTCTGTGTTCCTAAAAGGCTTTTCTTACATATCCACGCCTTCCCACAATTGTTCTCGAGGGGATAGGTAGAAGTATGTAGATAACATACCCACTTTTGGCCGGAGATATTTTAGGAGCCAACGTGACAGATGGCAAGTCTACGCTGTTACTCAAGCACGACCACATTTATCTGGGATTTCTTCATTCAAACGTATGCAGATTTACCCCTCGATTCTTGCTTCGCTTCGCTCGCGGTGTGACTAATCACTATACATATGTACGTTCAAAAAGAATTTATTGGTACAGTCGGGATTCGAACTAGCAATATTTGTGTTGCAGACTTGCTTCACTCGACTAGCATAGCTCATAATTCTGTATTATATACGTAAATATTATTTGAATTAGTTTACTTACGTTATGATACCATGAGATCCGGTGTTCCCTAGGGTTGGCCTTGACCGAGCACTCAAAATACACGTCATCGCCCTCCTTAATGTCGTGAGGGTTGAGGGTGCTTCCTAATGATAAGGACACCACTGGCGGATCTGTAACAAGTGCAATTATTATAAGAGTTCACAATTTTCTTCAAATTTGACGAGGTCACGATGGCACCTAAAATATATCTCGGTGTCATGTTACTACCAAAAAATTTTATTTTTTTTACATACCACTTGGGTGGCAAACAAGCATGCGGCCCGCCTCATGGTAAGCGGCTACCGTCGCCAATGGACCCTTGCAACACCAGGGATATCACTCGCGCGTTGCCGACCCTGAAGGAAACTTTTTACACCCTTCTTGAAGAACTTCATGAAGAAAACTTCGAAGACCCTTGTGAGAACGCGAGAATGAATTAATACCTGTTGTTTTTTTTGCGTGTTCCTTCGCTATAAAGCTCGTTTGATTCACTGTACTTAGTTGAGAAAAACTCATATTAGAATGAAAAACCGGGTAACAACCCAACCTTGACTTTGCGGGTAACCTAAATCACGTGATGGTTTTTTCTCTCTGTTATCTAAAATATGCTACGTTCTAAGTTATTTCAGCTGTCCATTCCATTTCATTTAAAATGTCAGTAGCCGGATTTACGGAATAGTATCGTACTATTCAGTGGTTGCGGTTGTGGCGATGCGGATATCGAAACTCACTATTATATATTTTTTATTTACCCGTACATATAAACCTATTTCGACAATCATTTCACAATTTAATTAATTTAATAAAGGGTTCCAGTCTAATAAAGTGCAACTTCTTGTAATTTGGCTCCGAAGTTTTCTAAGGGAGAAATAAAATATCATTTGTTTCCGTAGCCATTATGTCTCCGGGGCGACGGTTATTAGTTTATTATCGGCTTTTGTTTGCAGTCGCCGGGGGCGGCCACTCCAGGTGAACACTTATTTGCGGTGAGAGCCAACGTTGACACTTTATTGGCCATTAAAGACCTGTAACGACGTCGCCCCGCAGCCGAAGAAAACGCCCGTTCTCCAAATAAACATTTACGATTCCTCTGCTTAAATTGTTGCCAAAACGATTCACGCCGAGTGAAGCGAATTTCTCCTCGCTCTAAATGCGTTACGGTTCGCCGAGCAGAAGTAAATGGAATTTATTTATATTTGGAAATTAATTTCCTCCGTCGTAATAGAGTCAGCGAGTTGGCTTGTGCTTCCAGGAAGATGACCGTCTGTCAAAAAATTGCCCAGCAACGTGATGAAGTTAACGAACCGCGAGCGGCTCGTGGCGAGGGTCAACGGGTACCGAGTTTACTATAAAAGCCTGTGAATAAATTACCAAGTTATGCTTTGCGTATCAGAATGTTAACACACCGTTAAGGCTGGTTTAATCCCTAAGAGCGGTTTGCTATCCGCATCCGAAACTAGCACGGGTGGAGAGGATGCGGCCTCATGTCGGAATTAGTTTTTGACCTGTCCTCGGCGGATGTTAAGTGTTGATGTTGTGCGGACTCACCAACACTAACAATGTTTTAATCACGTTTTGCTGAGTTTCTCCCTTGTTCGCGCATACATACAAGCTTTTAATATTGCCACATACAGAAAGTCGCATTCGAATAGTCGAAATTTACTTACGCTTTCGTATTTATGTAACAGTTAGCCTCCTCGGGTCAAGATTAAACACAGTGCATACATACAAACAATTCATAATATCAAATAATTTGGTAATTGCAAAGAAATCTTTCCCGTAATTTACTTTAGTTGATTGAGCTTAGTTGTGAATTTCGCTACTGAATTCTGGATTAACAAGAAATATTTTTTACACAATAAAGTATTCTAGAATACTGTGAATGATTGACAGCCGACCGTGCCCAACTGTGAGACAGAACTAAGTCAAACAAAGCCAGAATTAATAATTCAGATAGGTAAGTGACACAGGAGAGTCAGCGAAAGCCATGCGTCTGCGAGTACTAAGGCCGCAAACTAAATTAGACGGAATTAGTTCCCAACAAGTTCGCGTTGGATAAACTGTCACTGAGAAAGTTCAGTCTAAAACGCACCGGCCAAGTCCAGGGACTGTATTATAGTGGAACTTCCAGGTGTAGCGATAAACATTTATTTCACGAACTCCTAGATTTAAATTTTAGATATTTCGTATGCTACGCTGTTAGGATGTAATTAATTTGAGTGATGATACCACGTGAGCTAGTGCTCCATGTGCATTAGACAATTTATATCTGTGATTAAATAATTTATTGGTAGGATTTCAAGGCTTAAATTAGATCTGCGGTTCAAAATCGGATTTGGATGCCTCTACAGAAGATAGAGAAGCTCTAGAGAAGTTAAATAACACTATTTTGCAGTTTTATCTATAGAAGCTATTTTGTAGTTTTGTCGATGTAAGAAGATAATGATGGTGTAGGAGTCTCGTAAGTGCTTTATGCTACTAGCACAGAGATTTATGACATACGTGAGCGTTGGTTTGCAAGTATCCTATTAGCTATTGCATTTTAACGTTTGCTTAACACGTTTATTGTTGAAACGAATTTAAAATAAACGTTTATTCCATTAATTATAAATTTCAACTTTTCTTTCAAAACGTCCTTATTTTCGTGCCAATCAGGCAAAAGGCGCCTTTAATTGTCAGACAATTTAATTAAACGCACAGTGTGCCGCGTTTATGGCAGCGTACGTACGTAACTCATTTCAATGTTTAAGTACATACTTCCTACTCGAAACGTAAATCCCAAATGAAGTAGCAGCACTTTGAGTAAACATAAGCGGGGCGTTGAAATTCTTACGTTTTCAGTTGAGTCAATTTTGTACTGCCTTACTTACCTTCGTACTTATTGATATACGGACACACAGCCGCATTGCGGAATACTCAAAGAATTAGCTGGTTATGTTAAGCAGCTATATAGTATCATAATTTGTATAGAGATATTTGTTTGCGATATAGAGATTTGAGCATCTCGCAGCTCTATATTAATTTGAACTACGCAGGAATAGTCGTTTTCTACCTGTCTACGGAAAACTAAACGGTAGGTGACACTTTTATCCTTTTATGTGGTTTTTAGAAGGCAGAGGAGTTTATTACTCCTCTGCCTTCGTTTCATCAGAGATATATTTATAGCATACATACATATATAATCACGGCGAGTCCCTAACGGGGTAGGCAGAGAATATAGAGCGCCAGTTCTCCCTAGACTTACATACATCTTTCGCTTCGTCCACATTCATCAGTCTCTTCATACATGCTCGTCGGTTTCGAGTACTCTTGGCGTTCCCGTCCTTGAGCGTCCGACCGATTGATCGAGGTAGTTGCAATGTGGTCTTGCTCTATGCTATCTATTTATAGCGACATATAATATAGCGATTCAAAATTATATAATATAGCGATTCAAAATTAAAGTCATATATTGAATCCGGACTTCTCTTCTCGGATTAAACTTTAATGTTACGCGATATATTGCAACTCATGTGTTGAAATATAGCGCGAACCATTCGCGATTTTTTCTTCAAATATGCTGAGTGATCATTGCAGTAGGTGCATGTGATCCATCAAGATGATAATCTTACTAATATTATAAATGTGAAAGTTTGGATGTTTGCGGTTCTTTCACGGCCAAACGGCTGAATCGAATTGGCTGAAAGTTGAAATGGTGATAGCTTATACCTATGAATAGGACATAGGCTACTTTTTTTTTGAATCCTGAAAAATTCAAAGTTCGTATATATGCTCTTTCACGGCATAGCGGCTGAACCGATTCTAGCAGGAAAATTTCCAAAGCTACTTTTTCCACGCGGGCGAAGCCGCGGGCATAAGCTAGTTAGTTATATAAACAGTAAAAATGTTACTAATCCACATTTTGTATGAAACAAAAGCGCCTAAGTGAAGTCTAATGAACTAAAATTACTTAAAGTTTGAACAAGCTTTTATACCAAACTTTGGGTAAAATAAAACAAACAAAGTTCAAAATTATTCTGCTTTAGCAATCGATTTTCTATATACTTTAGTAGGTACATTTGTTATAATTTAGATAAACAGATTATCTATGCTAATATTAATATGCAGTTTTACTATGCCGATACTTAAAACTTGCTGTGCCCCGCGGTTTTGCCCGCGCTATAGTATGGATATATAACCTACAGTCGTACAAACCCATACACCGAGTCCCTAACGGGGTAGGAAGAGAGTATAGAGCGCATCTAGACTTATATACCTCTTTCGCTTCGTCAACATTCATCAGTCTCCTGTCATTCAACCTATTGTCTTCCCCATAAAACGGGGTTTCTAATGCCAAAATATTTCTTTTTACATCGGATTTGTAGTTTCTCATAAAAACTCGTTCAAACTAACAAAAAAGGTAATCTGTCTGTTTATAATATTAGTATAGAATATAGACTGGCTGCCCTGCAGTTTCACCCGTGCTTAATCCATAATATCTATATGAAATTATGAACATACATAGGGAACTATAAGTATATGAAATCTTAAAGTCCCGCATTACATTCTATAATATTATACACTAGTGGCATAAGATTTTTTTAGAAGAATGTAGCTTTCCAATGGTGAAAGAATTTTTGAAATCGGCGCAGTTGTTTTTGAGTTCATTCATACAAAAACACACATACACCAAATACAAATCCTTCCTCTTTATAATATTAGCACAGATAAAAAGAAACTGTTCTTTTGATAGTAATAAAAAACAGTCATTTTTTTATTTGTACAGAAGTGTGGAAAATATAATTTGTTTCAATATGTTCCGAACACCTTATGGGTAGACTAGAAGGCGTGGCGCCGGCGGCGGTGACTGTGTGTCATATATAGCTAGCTACCTACGCAAGCGGGCGTGCTGAGAAAGTGCTTAAGTAGCAATGATAATTAAGCTTAACGATGTTAGAGATGTGCAAACTGGTTAAGCCGAGCTCCTTTATTGCTTATTTTGTAGCAATATTCGTTTAGGAAACGAGTTCTCGGGAATTAAGACGCAGCGCTAATTGTGTCATCGCACCCGTTTGCCGAGAACAGCAGTTGATTTGTATAAACAATTACGTGTCGTTTTCATTGTTAAACAACGCCTACCAAACGTTCACAGATACCAGTTTTAGAGCAGCTCCGTAACTGGAATTCAGATGAAGCAATTTGGAAAGTTCTCACGCCCACTGCAAAATTCCGGGTTTGATTCTTGGTCAAGATAAGATTATCGTTCTATCTGCAATTCCCTTAAAGAAGGAAAATCTTTGGGGAAAACTAGGAATGTGTTGTTTGTGACTGGAAATTTCCTGTGCGCTCGAGAATGTTTTGGCTTAAGTAGAAGGTCTTTGTCATCGCCTTGAATCTAGATTTTACTTGCTCAATGTTTTTAATATTCTGGTACAATTCCACACAAATTGGCCAAACTAAGCGTTAGTGATTTTGCCAACGAGATATTGAGATATAGATAAATAGAGACTGATAAATATATACATTAACATTTATTTATTTATCCATTTTACAACCACAATCGTTGACATATACTAAAGAGGAAAGTCTCACCTCTGCCTACCCCTTCGGGGACCCTTGTGGGAAGGTGTGAGGATATGATCATGATTACTTTATATTATACTAGCTGTGCCCGCGACTTCTTCCGCGTGGAATTTAACTAAATCGTTATTGTTCAATTTCTTACAATAAAAGTAGCCCAAGTTACTCTTTATTACATAAGCTATGCCAGTGAAAGTCCCGTCAAAATCGGTCAAGTCGTTTCAGAGATAAGTTGGAACAAATAGGCAGACAGACCGTGTATACATCCATGAATGCATGTATGAATTTAGTAAAACGCGGTTATTTTAATATTACAGACTCTCCAATTTTATTTATTTGTATAGATTACGTAATCCTTTTAGACTACTTAAAATGTTAGTTTGTTAATGCCAATATAGAGAACATAACGAGGAATTTATATAGACACTAGCTGTCCCGCCCAGCTTCGCCCGGGTGAAAAAGTAAAATTTCCTGAAACACGATCGCAGCGCCACCTATCGGGTCCAATTGTCATGTAAGCTATCCTATCTTTTAAGTTGGATCAAACTGTACACGGTGTGCAAATTTGATTGAAATCGGTTAAGTTTGTTTAGGACCCCATCGCGGACTTATTGCCATAAAAAAGGTTATAGTGAGTCAATCTTAAAAGATAGACATATGCTGTCGCTGACTTTTTTTTAGAACTTTCAAAGAGGAACAATTCCGCGCAGCGGAATTTCTAAATTCAAATGCAGCGCACGCAACGGAAGCTCTCAAAAAGGAATATTTTTTCCCGTTCTGGCAACATTATTCATTTATGCTTCGCTCCTATTGGTCGTAGCGTGATGTTATATAGCCTAAAGCCTTCCTAGAGAAATGGACTATCCAACACAATATTTTTCAATTCCAACCAGTAGTTCTTGAGATTAGCGCATTCAAACAAACAAACAAACTTTTCAGCTTTATAATATTATATAGTATAGATACCATACATCACGACGAATCTCCCGTGGGGTATGCAGAGAGAGTAAATCCCTTCCGAAGTCCATCGTCGTTTCTCAAGCACAACGTTACTTCTCGATGTTACCTTCACCGTAACTTCACTTAAGTACCTATATATTGCAATATGTTTTGTAATAAAAGCAATGTTCCTCTAATCAAGTACAGACACTTACAAACAACATCCAGTTTGAAGGAGTCCTCGATGTTCTGCCCGGGGAGCGCGGAGTTGTCCGCCCGGCACTTGAGCTGCACCCCGTCATCCTCCGGCAACGGCATGAACTGCACTTGACTGCTCACCCACGTTTCGTTCAGAGCTTCTGTTATCTATCAAGATAATAACTTGATTAAGACATGCAAACAACATCTAACTCGCTCTCTGTCATAACATCGATCAATTCGTTCATATTATCAGCCATACCTCCTCTTACATTCCATACACCCATTCGACACTCCACACTCCACTTCCCGCCGTGAGGCACTTCGCATGATGGGTGGCGTGCTGTGCTTTTCGCACCAGATTCAATTCTAAGACAATCAGACAGACAGATTAAGACAGACTTACAAATATTATAAAAGTGAAAGTATGCGAGGATGTTTATTCCTTTTTCATGTAAAACTACTAAACGCAGTTGGACGTCATTTGACGGATTATTGCCTGGATTAAAATATAATGAACATACATACATACATATCATCACGCCAAGTCCCTAACGGGGTAGGCAGAGAGTATAGAGCGCCAGTTCTCTCTAGACTTACATAGCTCTTTCGCTTCGTCCACATTCATTAGTCACTTCATACATGCACGTCGATTTCAAGTACTCTTAACATTCCCGTCCTTGAGAGTCCGATCGATTTGATCCAGGTACGATTCACGATTTGGAACGTGGCCTTCCTCTGCCTCTTCTTGTATACACTTTTGCTTTCTATATCTGTTTCGTCAATCTTTCTTCACTCATCCTTTCTATGTGTCCAAACCAACGTAACATGCCTTTCTTCATCTTTACAATCACGCCCTCATTCACGCCAGTTGATTTGCGAATCTCTTCATTGCGGATTCGATCTAAAATCGTTACTCCGCACATTTTTCAAAGAGATCGCATCTTAACTGCATTCAAGCTATTTTCATACTTCCTCTGACATACCCAGGATTCGCTGCCATACAATAAATTAGGTACCAATATCGCGTTATGGACAGCGACTCGAGCATTCTTGCTCAGACTTTTACTGCCCATGAACGCCGACATGGCTCCATTCACCTTATTTCCAGCAATATAATGAAATATAGGATAATAATTATTATGTTTAATTCCAGACAAAAAAAGCAGCCAATAAAAAAAATGCGGCTGAAACCGCGGGACCCAGCTAGTCCAGTTAATTTTAGCTTAGTACTATACCTAAGCACAAAATCAGATTCATTATGATTTTTGAACGTTCACGTTTTAACAAGTCAACCGATCATCATGAAATTAAAAAAAGATATCAGCTACCCGAACTGCTCGGCCACTACGGCTATTTATAGTTATTGTAATTAATATATTATACTTGCTAATCAAGAAGAGACGAGAACAAAATGAGTCAAGATATTTTAAAATACGACGAAGATTTTAATACATTCGATAAACTAGGAGTAAGGAATATCGTAAAACTCCAATTTAGATGATTATGTCGGCCTGATGCATAATTTATTATTACGCAAACGCAGTTCTAAATTTGAAATGCAATCGGCGTTCGAACACAATGAGGTACTCGATGTGTGAAGAGCTTCATGAATTTACGAAGCGAAACAGGTTTGTAAGTCTAGAGAGAACTAGCGTTCTACGCTATCTACCTATCCTGTAAGGAATTCATTATGGCATCATATATGTATATATGATGCCATAATGAATTCTGTACTGTATGGGCGTACAAATTTGAACGCAAGAAACATATACAGAATGAATAGCTCTATCATTAGCTTGGGACAATGTTTTGAAAATGAACTACTAAAATGTGAGGGTAGCTTAATAGAAAATGGTCACTTACGTAGATTAATGGGGTATCTTACCTATCCCCGACAGAATAACCGATCATAATCATTTTAACTAATGGCGGTTTGTTAGGTAACGAGTTTGATGATGACATCGTGTAGTCTCAAGCTTAGAGCGACAGAGTGGATTAAGCGACAGAGTTAGGTACTATAGTCGTGGTGGTCGAGTGTTTTTCATGGGTTTTCATTTCGAGGATTCATGTGTCCGCCTGAATCAAGATTGCAAGTTGCATTCAGACTGAGCCAATTAGTTTTTTGATCTTAAGGATGCAATTAAAACACATATTTATAGTCCTTGAGAAACAGCGATCGTCTCGCCATCACCATCTAATTATACTAAATGGATTGATTGTATCATACAAAAAAGTTGTCTATTCTCGAACTATCTTGTTTACCTTTCCTCTTTTGAATTTTCTATTGTCTTTGAACCAGGTAAGTTGCGCTGGCGGTCTGCTACCCTCCGACACACACATCAGCGTGACGTATCGCTCTGACGATAATGTGGTTGGTTTGTTTAGTATCTCCACTAAAGTGGGCCGTACTGTAACAAATAAAAAACACTTTTGAGATTAAATTATAAGTACAACTAATTCAAAAACAAATTGAAATAATAGCACAAATTTTAACACAAAAAACAGTTTTTTTGCTTATTTATTCGTCCCTAATTTTCTTTGTGATGTAAATAATGTAAGTAGTGCTTAGCTATATTCTTAGTTATTTACGTATAATCTTAATCTTCGTTAAAAAAAATATAAAAATACTCACGATTCATTTCAAGCCTAACAGTTTTCTCTTGGGGACTAACCAGGTTAGTATTTGAGGCTCGACATTTGAATGTGGTGTTCAGGTGATTTCTTTTTACATGAGGCAGTTCAAGCCTGTTCACCACAACGTGCGTGTCGGTCTTCTCGCCGACATACTGAGGCGCTGGAGTACCGTCTATCAGCCAGGTCACTGTAGGTGCTGGCCGACCTGGTGCAACAAACATGTTATTATTATTAATATTGAAATTACAAATGGTGTGTGTGGTTCCATTCAGAAAAATAATGGAATCGTTAAGAGTAACAAACCCTGAATGTGGATCAGTAAGTCTAGAGAGAACTGGTGCTTTACTCTCTCTGTTTACTCCGCGAGGGACTCGCATGATTATAAATATGTGTATGTAAAATTACAAACGATACAAGAAATACAGCCTTATTTAAAAAAAAGTTATTGTTGTAAATGTTTGTTAAACTTCTTGCGTGCCGAGCCATTATTCAATTATCAGAAAATGTTCAAAACATGGAATTTCACGTATGTCGGGAGTTAATTTGTAGTCAACATACCCTAATTAGCTCAAATTGAACTAACAATTTGTTGGAAATTCAGAAGTGTGCGAGTATTTGTGGAATGACAATGCTTTAATGAGTTATTTATTGAATTGTTAAAGGTAAATAATGAAATAATAACATAGTTTGTGTCGACACATTGAGGACCTGAACGTTATCAGCGAACTGACGCATAAATATGAACAATTGCATTTCATAATAATATTTCTTCCCTCGAGGGGTAGGCAGAGGTGCAACAGCTTCGATTGATTTTTTTCCCAATGGCATTTATATGTTCTATGTTTTCCTTCAGCGTAAAGTACTTGGTGACATTTGTCACTGAACAGAAAAATTTCATTGGTACTGTCTGCTTCGAACTGGCAATATTTACATTGCCTGTGACTGGTTTTATTTACCGTATCTAAGTTTTATTTAAATACCTCATGTTCAGATTATGCGGCTCTGAACACTAAATTATGTTCAGGTAATCCAGCTTCGTGGTACCAAGTTGTGTTTGCGTCATCTGGCTTGGCGGGATTACCTCTTGGTTGAGTTTTTGATTTTTAGGACCAATTCGTGTGGATCCTTTTTAATGAGGCGTTAGTATATTAACTGAACTTCACTTTATTATGCGTGAGAAATGAAATCCAGCATTATGCGAATATAATAATTTAATGTTGTGTGTTACAATACAAAAGGCGCGAAGAAGAAAAAATTTGTTATGTCAAAGTAGCATTTGGCGGCAAATTCGAATGTTAAGGGGAAGACATCTTGTAGGCACAAATTCTGTTAAGGCGACGTCGGTTGGTTCAGTTATGCCTGAACACCTCAAGTTACCAGTGGGCTAGCCAAGTTGGATTGGGCGTCGCGAGCGAGGCTACCAGTAATTACGTTATCGTGGCCGACTTCAACTAGGCCGGCAATATTGATCATTCCACGTCACTTATTCCAACGAACTTAGTTGTTCTTCCCAACTTCTATGCGCACCACCAACATATATTTTCCCCACAAATTCCGTGTTTGCGATTGAAGTGATTTTTGCCCTAAGAATAAAGCCTATATTACTTTGTAAACTCTAGACCAAACGACAGAGGTAAGTTTGTTTCATTTTACTTTTACACTCTACTTATTCGTTTTTGTGCGTACACGTGTCAAACTACTTTGATTAGTTTTCAACAAGGTCTGGAAGACAATTGAATTTTTAAGTATCTATTAGGGTGTGAATTTACCTCCTTAATTATTCAATGCTTCTATTTCAATTTGATCTTTGCTTCTTTCCTCGCTTTAAAATGCGTAGTAGTAGCAATATAAAAGTAGTAGTATTTCTTCCCAAGGCAAAAGGACATGGGTCCCCGAAGAGGTAGGCAGATGTGTGCAGGTAGTTCCTCCACACCACTTTAAAACAGGCCTAAATTATAAATCTTAAATGTTAATCATTCGGCCACTAATGATCTAAAAATGAAAGAGATAAGATACCTAAGGAATTAATTGAAAATCCCCAAAACTCTTTCCAACTAACAAACACATTTCCAGATTCCTACCTTGTATATGCTCCGTAGAAACCGAAAAGAGATAACAAAAACAAAACAAAAGTATCTAACTCGTAGTGAAACAAAGTGACGGTCGTCGCTCCGAGCGAAAAGATTTCTTCTTTTAGCTTGGAGTTGGAGCTTGGTAGGTAAGATCCATTTGTCCGTACAGTCGACCATGGAAATTATCTAGCCAAGTCGTACTCACTGAAACATGGGATGACAAGCCGCTAATCCCTCGGGCTGTGCATAATTCCAACTCGAAATATTAAGCGCCTTCACGGATTAGTTACGGTTCGCGCAAGGTTTACAACATTGTTCGAAATATGACTGAGAGTACGGTGTCATGTTGGTACCGCGACGAAACTTCGCAACGTGATTAAGACCCGAGATTATTGATCTACATTGATAGATTTCATAGTAACTCCTTGTCGCCGTACAAAAAAGGTGTTTATAAAAACCTCTGCCTAACATATTCCTGGCCACTCTTTGCGATATGGCGTGAAGATATAATAATAATCCATTTATTTCAGATATCATAAAATCTTTAAAATTCAATAATTTAAAAAGATACACTTTTTTACAAAGAGAAATTAAGAAGTCGAATAAAAAAAAAAAATTATTACATTATAAATAGGATGGGCCTCCATCTCCTTAATATATTTCTACATTTTATAAATAAAGGTCCGTAGCTGCGGCTATCTGGTTATGCGTCATTAACTCAAGAACGGATTTCGATGCAGCTTCCACCGTATATTAGATATAGTTATCAGCAAAGGTTTATATGACTTGCAAGCAAAAGAAAACAAGTTGGCATCTCGTAGGGGAACTCGCGTATTGCTTAGTGAAATAATACAACGTGTCTTCCATATAGGGACATTTGATTTTGGCGCTAGAATCCTTTATTGTCTATGGTATCTATAACAATATTTCATCAACAATGTTTTTTTTAAATCACATACCTATGTTAGTAGCTAATATTCAAGAGTCAAGTCACATATCATGTATAATATTTTTTAATTATATTGATTAATTATAATTTTCAATTCATATCGTTATACAAAAAGTCGTTAAGTAACAAATATAACTCAGAGGCCCAATTCAAGTGGAGTAAATTTGTTGAACTGTTGGTTCCCTCCCCCATTGGCGTATCTTTGGGCGATGGATAACTTTACACCGGGTGCCATTTGGAGCCGATCTCTCGGAGTGACTTATCGGTAAGTTTAAGAGCGATATATCAAAGTAATAGCTTTAATTTCTCATCCCCCACTTGGGAGAGAACTTATGCTTATTCTGAGCGCTGCTGTTGTGACTTGTGATGACGCACTGGCGCTAGTTAGGGCTTAAGGGTTGGAGTGTGTGGTCGGCTGAGATAAGAGTCATTTGTTACGGTTACAAGCGTTAAGTCTTATTGATTCCCTATAATTGTAGCCACTTATCAGTTCTGCTTTTGACTTGGGTTCTTGTCGACTACATACGTATCATCTCTCCATACTTTCTGAATTCTTACGCTTCATCCGCATTTATCAGTCTCTTCATACATTATCACCAACTTCTAGTCCCATCCTTGAGTGTGTGGAGATCTATGTGGAAGTAATTGGAACGTGGTCTCCCTCTGCCTCTACTTCATATACTTCCGCATTGTATATCTGCTTCTCTTGCCGATGATGAGGATAATATTGTAATTGGGTGTAGATTATAATTCTTCGCTGCTTGATGGCCGGCTAGTCTTGTGTTCAGAATTCCTGACAAAGCTTGATTTTGCGGGTTCGATCCGATATTTGTATAAGCTATGTAAGTTTGTATGTATATCAGTCTAGTATCCATAGTACGTGGCTTGGTAAGTTTGTGACTAGGTTTGAGTCGAATCTTCTCGAGGGATTAATATGTATTAAAGTATTAAAACAATTCGGGTGGGTTCCACAAATACGGCTAGGTACAGTATTGATTGCTATGCGTGATTGTCACGAATATTTGTACTTTAGTCTTGGGTGTCATGTATGTGAGTATCTTGTTACCTAAAGAAGTAGGAGAAGACGAAGTATTTATGTCGTTGTCTAGTACCCATAGTACACGCCCAGTTTGGGACTAGACCAACTGGTGTGTGTTATTATTATAATACAATTATTAACTAAATTCTTACCTCCCCTTACTTCGCAGACCAGGACGAGTTCGTTGCCTTCTTCTAGGGGTCCGACCACGCCCGATACATCGCGCCCTGACTTGTCGTACAGAATCAGCTGATGCGGGGGAACTGTAACAAGGAGGTGGATATAGATATTTAATTTATTTCGATACGAAATGTCACGCTTTTGACAGAACACGTCACGGTATAGGTCAGGTTGTATCAGTAATACTCTTGATATAACTCTAAAGAGATGTATAAGTTATCCGACATCAATGCAATACTTAATTATCCTAAGTTATAAGTTATATATACAAATAGATAATATGTGTCATCAAATATAATATATCCTCACGCCTTCCCACAAGGGTACCCGAAGGGGTAGGCAGAGATGTATAGGTAATACCCACACACCCACTTTCCGCCAGAGGTATATTAGGTGCCAACGTGACAGATGGCAAGTCCATCGCCGTTACTCAAGCACGACTATACTTTTTTGCCTTTACGCCTTTTTTGAATTTCTTCTTAGACGTATACAGGTTTCCTCTCGATGTTTTCCTTCACCGTAAAGCTCGTGGTGTGACTAATCACTGTACTTAAGTTTTAGAAAAACTCATTGGTACAATTGGGATTCGAACTTGCGATCTTTGCGTCGCAGGCAACTGCTCGAACCACTCGGCCACCACGGCTCGACAACAAATATCCTATATTGTAATGTGTATGATATATTCTCATGCATTGCGTAAAATATTGTTCAGTGCAGCGCAATTTGGATATTACCAAGAGACACTTGCATTTATTTGCATAGATAGTGCATAGATAGTACGTAACGAACTGTAACGAATGCATACGGATGCAAGTGGATCTGAAAATATAAGGATGAGTGCACCAGATCGGACAATATATAAATATATATAACATACATAACAAAGGGAGAGTTCACGCTGCAACAGAGATTCAATTCTCATTATGCGGACATCGACATATCGCCGAGCTTCAAGACGAAGCCACTTAACTTCACAACCTACAACTAGCAACATCTACAATATACAATCGAACATTTCAAAATAAGCCATGCAAGGAGTGGTTCAAGTAGTAGTCTGAAACGCCAATAATTGAAGTTCGAATCTCGACAGTACCAGTGTCTGCTAATTTACTTACAGCGATTAATCACACCACGCGCTTTACCGTGAAGGAAAGTATCGAGAGGCAACCTGCTTTTGCATTATGATATTAAGAGTATAGGATGCAAATACGAATAATTTTATAGGAGTTCTAAAAGGAGCCTCTTCTTTTTGCGGTTGACAATGTGTGAATGGGGACCCACTGGTGTTTCACGCATAGACGGCGTTAATCGCATCAGGTAAGGCGGGTGCTTGTTTACCATTAAAATGCTATAAAAAAATGGAAAGCTAGAAAATTCGTATTTTTATCACATTCTTTGAAACTATTCAGAGCAATTTTTTAGCCTAGATACTGTCAACCGCGCAATGCCAACTGCATACAATGCATTGCCGCTAAAAAAGTCTGAAAATGATATATGAATATGGGCTTAAAGCGTCGATGCCGGTGCAATATCGCTTCAACACTAACGAATTACGTTTGTATGCGCTATTTGGCTGCTATAACTCACCATATGCTAATTCGTAAATAAATCAATCTTGTATTAGCCCCTTATCATCATTCGTCATTTACCTTATCATTTCCGCGAACTTTTTTGTCTTTTTTATCAAGATCTATCATTCATAGCCTAGAGGTCATAGAAAGCTTCTATACATATGAGTAGCTTGTACCATTACGAGAAAGTAATTATTTTTGTTTATCAAATTTCGTCTGTTATATACAATTGTTTTAATGTGGTATATGTGAACATATTTGGTATATGTGAAAAACACCCCGGGTCGCAGGAAAGGCTGTTCATACGTCTTTGAATTTATTGTTAAATACATACATATAATCCCGCCTCTCTAGGCAGAGACCACTTCTATCCACTTGCTACGATCCTTACATACTTCTTTCGCTTCGTCCACTTTCATTATTCTCTTCATACACGCTCTTCGGTTTAGGGTACTCCTACCTAACCTTTTTTCAAGACCTGACCTTTTTTTATTGTTAAATGAACTCAGTATTCCATACTAGATATGTTTTCCTTCGACGGTATGAAAATCACTGTACATACGTTCAGAAAACTGATTGCTACAGACTATTTGAGCTTGAACTTCAGTTGTAATTCAGGTTTTGCACAAGTAAACTATGCGTCCATAAAGGTAATCGAGACAGTTCATATAAAAGTACGACAATCATACTATTTAAGCACACTATTTTCGAATTCAGAACGACAAGTAGATATCAAGACAGTGTAAGATCGCAGTCACCAGTCGTTCAAGTTACGTAACGCGTGCCCGCAATAACCGAGCGGAAAATACCCCTTTGCCCCCACTTAGAGGGACAAGCGTCTCTTATAGCGGGTCCCCCATCACTTGTAAATGCTTTGTATAACACATACCGCGCTGAGAGGCGGCCATCCTCCCTCACGATATACTAACGCGTAAACAATTGAATAATGCAATGTTATATCCAACAATAGAAGGCTTGCTCGCACTTTGAGCAGGGTCGATCCGGAGACAAAAACATGGGTTCAAGAATTTGTGTGAACTGGTTCTTGCATAAAATTGATTTTACAATGGATACATCAAGGACGAAGGTCAGATGGGGCACCGGCTATCTAACTTCAAACTGTTCCAGAGGATGTGCTCTATGTCAATTCAAAGTTAGGAGTGGGTGGGAAAAGGGATTACTCAAACCGCCCCCTTCCCAGATTCATAAATTATTGAGGCTTTGCTATAACAACAGTTATATTACAAGTGGTATAAAGGTCAAGTATTGAAATATGTTGACTGAGTGTGCGCATTATACATACATACGTTATATCATCACGACGAGTCCGCCATAGGGTAGGGTATCAGATATAATAAGAATTCCCGGCAGGGAAGGCAGCGCGCCTGCGACACCCCTGGTCTATTGGCAGCGGTAATTGCTTAATATCGGGCGGACCACATGTTTGTTTGTCACCAATGTAGTATTAAAAATAGTTCTTTGAAATGACCTTCAACAGTACATTATTAGTAATTTTGCGTGAATTGCTTTACCTCAAAGCATAAAGCAAATGGTGTATGTTCACAATAATCACTGTACTGTACTCCTAATAATTTAATTGGGAGAAGGTCGGACCTAAGATCGTAGCTAAGCTGGCTAAGGCCAGCAAACAGCATACTCTTCCTTATGCGCAGGTTCTTACATGGTTTTAAAAAGAATTGCTGAAAAACGATATGTCGAAAGTCCGCGATACGATAATGTAAAATGGCATTAATTACCTTGCCCAAACAAAACAATAGTTTTAGAGCACGTACCAAGAGGGTCCACCGCAAAACCGAATTACGCGTACCCTTTCGTCTATTGGTAACGAAAGTAAACCCGCCAGCCTCCTGAATAGTTGGACTAGGAGTGGATTACGAATGATTGTTGCTAACACTTGTTCTTAAGGTCAGCAACGCGCGAGCGATACCCTTGCTGTTGAAAGCCTCCATTGGCGGCGATAGCCGCTTACCACCAGGCGGACTTTATGCTATAACAATGTACCCGTTACAGTATTTACGGATTCAGTACCTCTGAAAAAGACAGTTGTATCTAATTATCAATAGCCTTTCGAAAGTTATTGGTGCTCGGATCGAACATACATAAATAGTTTATGAAACCTTTTTATCAAACTTCCATCATTATAGTGTGACGATCCGTACACCACTGCACGAACAAAGCTTTTAAATAAACAGCGCAGCCCAAAAACTAAGTGACTGAATAAAATTGATAGCAACGAACTCACGTAATGGGGTTGACGGGCCCGCCTGTGTCCACCAGGCTAGTTAGTAGTCATTACAGGGGTAGCCATTCGCCAACTTGGTCCTCGATAGCGGAATCAGTGGCCGACGAAACAACATCCAATTTAAACGGAATTTCATAGTCGACAGCATCAATTAAACAAGCTCTCGTGGCGGCTATATGGCATTTGTTTTGTGTCGTTTGACTATTCCAGACCAATTTGCGTTTCACTCATTGTCGATGTTAATTAATTTGTTAAAAGTTAAAGGGTTTCTTTATTAGCCCCTTTGCTTTGATGAGCGCTAAAGGGACAATCGGGAACATTCGTTTTTATATACGGTTTTCCCGAATTATTTAATAAATGTTAAATAAAAAAAATGTCAGATGTTTAATTGAGAGAAGTTAATATGTATGTAATAGGATAATGTATTTATTTATAAAACGAATGAAGAGAACCGTATATATGTGGTAGTGTAATATAAATCTATTTATACATATGTATAGTTCGAATCCCGACTGTACCAATGAGTTTTTCAGAACTTAAGTACACTGATTAGTCACACCACGAGCTTTACGGTGAAGGAAAACATTAAGGGAAAACATGCACACGTTAGATAATAAAGTTGAAGGCGTATGTATGTATAGTCGTGCTTGAGTAACTGCGACGGATTCGCCATGTACCTCTATTGCCTCTTCGGGGACCCTTGTGTGGTCATATTAGTATTAATTGTCTTTAGGTCTTACTACGACTGTCACCGAAATTTGAAGAGGCTCAGGGCCCTATATTCGCGTTAAAATTCATACATATTATACATATCATCACACCGAGTCCCTAACGGGGTAGGCAAAGATGATAGAGCGCTAGTTCTCTCTAGACTTACATACCTCTTTCGCTTCGTTAACATTTTTTGCATTAGTTATTGATTAGGCAGAGGTGTATAGGTAGTACCCACACCACACACACACATTCCGCCAGAGATATATTTTGTGTGCAAACGTGACAGATGGCGAGTCCATCGCCGTTACTCAAACACTACTATACATACGCCTTTGAATTAATAGTTAGTGATAGTAAAATTATAAATTTAAATTTCGAAAACATTTCAACATCAGCATCAATTCAGCTGAATATGTGTAGTTTTATAGCCACTTCCTTCACCGCTGTACGGTTTACGAGGCTCCGTCACTGCTTAATATGACCCGAAAATTTGTCCATACGATGTGAGCCATTACTTTAAACCGATACTAGGTTTACGACATCCGTTCGACGAGAACCTTACATTCTCAGTACACTATTGAGAGCCAACTGTTTTATTATTTGGGCTTGCCTGAATTCTTGAATATTTCACAAAAATTTGAATGCACACCAAGTACTGTGAACATTATTTTCCACAAGGGTACCCGATGGGGTACGTAGTGGGTGTGTAAAAATTTTGTTCGTTAGATATATTTCAGGCATGACATATGGCGAATCGAAGGCCGTAAATTGTATTGTTTTCATGATTGTAAATGATCTCCTCTAAGTCACAATTCAATCAATTTTTGGTTGGATTGTTTTGGTTTGTATTGAATGATAAATGTCGGATGCTCCTTTTTCAGCAGCTTAATCTTTAGTACTTTGTTTTTAATATGTAATCGTGAATTTGACTTAAAGGAGGCTGAAGGGCTTATCATCCGACGTATTGAGCTTTAAGCGAAGGTATTATAGACTTAAATTTTATTAACCTCTGCCGACCACAACTTGAGCTTCTAGGTGTTTCATAAGGCTAGCACGCTTTTATAAGACTGTTAAACCTAAACAAGAACGTATAACTTATTTGTGTTGAGGTATTCGTCGGAGATAACGACTCTTGTTTTGAGAGTTTGGTAAATTTACGCAAAAAATTCAAGCATGCAAAAAGCCGTCTCCGTTTATATGAAGCTGAATTTCTCGCGTAAGTATCAGAAGTTGAAGAACGGAATTTGTTTAACGAGTGCCAAGGCGTATATTGTCGCTCTTTGATGGGAGTATTTTATCCATTTCCATAGGTTTCAATATAAATATAGAGGTTCGTTGCAATATCCGGATCTGCTTGAACGTTTCTATGTTGCTATTCTGTTTCTATGTTTTCCGGTTCAAAGATTTCAAAAATTCATTAACACGGTAAAGAATTTTAATAAAGCCTGATAGTTGGTAAGCGATTAGCATAGCCTAGTATATCTGCCTATGCCAGAGTTGTGATCACTTTTGAATTGCCATTTTTTTCCTAATATCCCTAAATAAGTAAGTAACATGTCTTAGTTAACCTTATTTTTATATTAGAAGGTGACAAATAAATAAAAGCAAGCCTTTACCGAAAGCTAAAGGATCAAGCAAAAGCAGACACATCAGCGTATTGTCGATTTTATGATAGGCGAAATGGCTGTTCTAGCACTCCAAGGAATAACTTGATAGCGCGTCTGCCAGAACAGTTATTCCATGTGGATTCCAGGAAACCTTACCCAAATTCAGCACAGCATTCAGCACTACTCGGAAGTATTTGGCTGTGACCTCTTGTAAAGTAGAGATACTGACCCAGTTCGGCTAGTCTTATATATATTGGACGAAATGTCTCGTTATGCCCTAACATTCTTAAAACTTATTTCCTATCAAATATATGTAATAAAGTTAGAGTCATAGAGCGTCAAAAGGAAACACAAGAAAACTTGCCAATTATCGCGACGCCGTATAGCTACCCCTTTCGAATATCTGTAAAACTTAAGAAGCTCGATGGTGGAGACGACTGGAATATAAAAAGCAGCCGACGTGCGCGGGAACGCTCGCCTGAATTAATAAGTACAACACGAAATTTGAATTTAATGAAACAAGTTAGCTGCGAACAGCTGAGCGTATATCGATCGCGATCTTATAAGAAATGAACCGCGGAAAGCGATCTTCGGTGGCATACTTCAGTGAGTGCCAAATCGCTAATAATTAATAGGCAGAATATGCCCGGTGGTTGCTTGAAGCTTCGTAATTGTATAAGAGACTAGCTATGCCCCACGGTGTCACCCGTATTAAATTCATCGATAATGAGTAAGTAAGCAAGCAATGATATTATTAAGTAAAAATATAGGTGACATGCCAAAAGGAAAATAGAAAGGCTCAGACTGTCCCATTTGGTAAGTGAACGTAATATTACATCACGTAATTGAAGTAGGAAACAGTTTCTTACGTTGTAGAATAATTAAATAAATTTATGTAAGTTTAACAAATTATATGAAACGCGTTCTATACGCAATTAAAATTTAATTAAAGTCGCAAATTAATTAACGTTGAGTTTGTCATTAAATATAGATAAAAGATGACTTATGAATAGTAAGACTGTTTAAAAGGGAAGTTTACAGCTAAGCCATTTATATTAGAACAATTAAGTTTCCAAGTTCATGTAAAGCAATTCACTTAAAGTTTGTTTCATAATCACATTTCTCCAAGTTGAAACTTGGGCGAATGGGCAGGCCACCCACGAAGCGCGACCTAGCGAAATACAAGGAAACAGATGCTTTGCTTTACTCAGTATTAAATAGTTTTTAACAATTTGAAATGGAGAAAAGGCAAAATCTCTCTGCATATCCCGAGAGGGAATCGGCGTGATGTATATTAAAATAGATGGACTATGTGTCAGATCAAAGAAAAAGTGTCTCTCATGACGTATAGGGAGGTCAAAGAGGACAGAGGAGGGGACTGCATCAGAGACGCCGATAAGAGCCCAGCTCTTAAATTTGTGATGATGATGTGTTTGACACACAGATCTGCCCGTAAAGGGATCGAGCTCGCGACTCAGTTTTCAATTGTTTGGGTAATTTTGTGAAGTCCAATATCGTTAATGAAGCAAGCAGGGAAGGCTACCTAGAGCGCTACCTGCAACTACCTAGTTAGGTTTATAAAGTAAAATTGTATTTATTAACACTTTAACAATTACAACGCCCTTTAAAAAGGCCAGGTTATGTTTAAACGTAGCCTATCATTGATATAGAATAGTTTACATATCCACAAAGTTATGCATGTGCTATTCCTAGCTGGGTCGTAAAGAGCGCTTGTTTAAACAGCTTGATATATCGCTTTGGTGTGCCGTTCCTTGGCGTGGCGAGGCGATGACTTACGATTACAAGTCTTGCACCCCACTTAACTGTTACACATTGCTTCACTTAACTGAAAGAATAAAGTACAGGCACGGCGGCTGCACACAGACACATTACACGGGTCACTTTATAAATCGCACCACTCGCTTATCTACAACTGATAAATTGAACCAACATTATCAGCTAGTTTGTGCGCGCGTATTTCCGTGGCGGATAATGCTACAGTTGTAAGTGCATTACAATTAATTACTTCTAAATGCTGATTGGCCAGACGGAATAATGGGTCGCCTAATAACTAAAATAATTGAAATTTTAGCTTATTTTCTGTTCAATACACGATGTCTTTTTATATCCTTAACTGGAGAAATTATTGGTTTCTCATACAAAGTTTCTTGATTCTCTGATTTCTTTCACCACCTTCTAGTTGATCCAGCTCTATACTGAAATGCGTCAAAACTGGTTTAGCACTTTAGGCGTGAAAACATAACAGACAGACAAATACACATACATACTTTGAGATTGATAAACACACACAGCCATATATAGAGATTCAGAGATACATAAAGGTAGACAGACATACACAGACGGATAAATAGACAGTCATAATTCTTTGCCTTAGCATTTATAATATTCGTATAGATTTACTATTCCTCCGTGGGTTATAAAGTAAAATTATACAGAGCTAGCGCTGGAAATAAATGGGGCGCAAATCTATGCGGAAACCGAAGCAGGTATTTTCAAGTGGAGCTCGTTTACAATTTAAAATTGTGTGATAAACATATGTAGATAAGGGAAGCGTAATAAATTCTCGACCTAGTCGGGACGGCGAGCCGCTATCCACTCTAGGGCAGTGGAGTTAACAAAATCACTCCGGTAGTCAATCGCTCACGCTTCTAACTATCTTGCATTAGGTTCCGGTCGGGGCTTTTTGGAATCATTTAGTGAATTTTCAGTACTAAATAGCTGTCGGTTTTTTTAACATTAACGTCAGCAGCTCGGACTGAGGACCCAAGTTCACCACACTGAGATTCGCCTCCAGCGGGAATCGAACTTTTACAACCAGCCTTTCTGACTGCTAAAATACTTCCGTATAATTTTAGAGAGCATGAAATTTAATCGGTCATATGTATACAGGTTTTCGGTAAATACAATTTTCTTCCTATGAAAGCGTTTCCAATTTATAATAAGACAAAGGTAATACTTACAAATAGCTGAGCAAGGGAAAAAAGAGCAGCCTATATAACTCATTCATATAGGCACATGTTAAGCACTAAAAATATCAGCCTTTATGTAAATGAAGGTGTTTCCAAGAGGTAAATAAATGAGAACGAGTGGCTGCGATAGGCGCGAGTCGGCTCGCCTCCTCGCCAGCTGAAAGCGCCTCTCCAAACGTGATATCGCAGTACATTATTGTAATAACAGCACTCGGAGGCTTCTTTGACGGGGTAGGGGTCGTGTGTAACCTCTCATTTTCCTTACCCAAATTCAAAGGAGCTCTAACAAAGCTTTGTTTTGCATCGCTCGCTCAACGAAAGCCGCTGAAAGGCTGCCTTTTTAGATAAGGTTCTCTTATAAATTTCCAGCATGGAGCAGACATTCTGCGTCTTTTTTACCGTGGGAATGCGACCATCTGCAGTGATTCCCACTGTTATTCAGGGTCAATGTAATACGAGCTGAGTCTTAAAAATCCTTCACCATCATGTTCGTGGTATGACTTATTACTGTACTTAAATTCAGAAAAACTCATTGGTACAGTCGGGATTCGAACTTGCGATC
>JACCPG010001050.1:0-29115 GCA_016069955.1 Drepana arcuata | reverse complement strand
ACGAAATAAAAAAAATGTAGCCTTAGTCCCATTCCTAGGTAAGCTAAATTTCAACTTATTTTAACAAGAATTCAGCCAAATCGGTTCAGCCGTTTGGCCGTGAAAGAACCGCAAACATCCAAACTACGAATCCACATCACATTTTATACATACATACATACATATTATCATCACGCCAAGTTCTAACGGGGTAGGCAGAGAGTATAGAGCGCCAGTTCTCTCTAGACTTACATACCTCTTTCGCTTCGTCCACATTCATCAGTCTCTTCATGCATGCTCGTCGGTTTCGAGTACTTAACGTTCCCGTCCTTCAGAGTCCGATCTATTTGATCCAGGTAGTTGGAACGTGGCCTTCCTCTGCCTCTTCTTGCACACACTTTTGCTTTGTATATCTGTTTCGTCAATCTTTCTTCACTCATCCTTTCTATGTGTCCAAACCAACGTAACATGCCTGCGACGCAAAGGTCGCAAGTTCGAATCCCGACTGTACCAATGAGATTTTCTGAACTTAAGTACAGTGATTAGTCACACCACGAGCTTTACGGCGAAGGAAAACATCGACCTGCGTACGTCTGAGAAGAAATTCAAAGGCGTATGTATAGTCGTGCGGAAAGTGGGTGTGTGGGTATTACCTATACACCTCTGTCTACCCCTTCGGGGACCCTTGTGGGAAGGCGTGAGGATATATATTATAATAAATGGTGTGTGTGTGAGCAGGTGACTCCGCGCAAGAAGTTCAAGTGCCCGGAGTGCACCAACACGGAGATGCTGTCAGCGGACGCGCGCCACATGACGCAGCGCTCCAGCTGCGTGCGGCGCTTCGCCGAGCGCTACGGGCACATGGCGCTAAAGGTATGCCTGCACGGGGCTCCTCTTAGCTTTTATTAACTTCACCTGTATGTAAGCTCAGGCTGTGGAATGAGCTCCCCGTTGAGGTTTTCCCTGGAGAGTACAGCATGGAGTTCTTCAAGAAGGGTGTGAAAAGATTCCTGCAGGATCGGCAACGCGCGAGTGATGCCCCTGGTGTTGCAAGCGTCCATAGGCGGCGGTAACCGCTTACCATCAGGCGGACCGCATGCTTGTTTACCACCCAAGTGGTATAAAAAAAAAAAAAAAAGTGACAAGTGACCGAGTGTGCTATACCGGTAAATGGGCAAATTCTAGAGCAAGTGAATGAATTTGTATATCTTGGAAGCATGTTCACACGAGATGGAAAGTATGAAAAAGATATTGAAAGAAGGACAACTACCGGAAATAAGGTGAATGGAGCGAAAGAGGCATGTAAGTCTAGAGAGAACTGGCGCTCTATATTCTCTGCCTACCCCGTTAGAAACTCAGTGTGATGATATGTACATTTAAATAATTCTTCGGCAGAAGTTGTGGTGGCTAACATAACTAATTTGTATATTATTTGTAGGCCGTGGAGTTCCGCGCTGATCCTCTGCAGTACCGAGAGGCGTCCGGCTCGCCGCACTTGTACCCCGACATTGGGGCGTTGTAAGGTAACCTAGAAACGGGCCCTCCGATATTAATAAAAATCATACTGATGTAATTATCAACAAATTGGAAAATTCACATGTTTTGCTCTAAGATGCCATATATAAACTGTAAACTGAAGAAATTATGAATTTTCTATTTTTGATCTTATTTTCATGTAAGTGATTATTTCACATGTTCAGTTACAAGTAACCAAAGTACTGCCATCTGTTGACATTTTATGAAACTAGCAGCTATTGAAACCACTGAAAGGTACATGTGCTGCCATCTGTTGGCAGAGACCGGTATTTAGACTTCAAATGGTAGGTCAAAATCTATGAGGCATTCCGTTGTGTTATGTAGAGAATATTGACAATGTTTTCAAAGAGGGCCCGTCAAGTTAGCAAGTAAGCACGAATGTAGGAGGTACTGAGGACAATAACAAATTGAATTAAGGCTGTAAGTGGATAAAATGGGATTGCGTCCCTCATACCAGGGTATGTAGTGTAACTGTCATCTGCGTCGATGCTTTTCAAATATTGTACTGTTGGGGGCAACTGCCAGTTCGTCGTTGTTTTCCAGAAACGCTAGATCTCTTTATAATATAAAAATTAGTTCTAAGTCTGTGCCATTGTAACGCCCCTTAATCACACTTAAGTATAACTATTTGGACGTTCCCCCCAACTGTACAGTCGCAACGAAAGTGTGTATTTGTAAAGTACACTCGTGTTGGAAAGTTGTCACAAGGAATGTATAATTTATAAATGTTTTTGCGTTGTGAGCTTAGAGAATGCCTTTTGGATTTGTTTTACCGTGTCAATTTGTAGAGTAAATGAATCGCTTCACGGAGCGATATAATAGCGAGCTCCTATATTTGTATTAGTGTGAGTAACTTGAAAACGAATTTCACAACATTGTTTTTTAGCCTTTCAATGTTGAAATTTGTATAAAAGTTAGTACCAGTAAGAATAATTTCAAGATCTTCGGTCCCATACTTCCGGCGCACTCCCTTAATGCGAACATATCTTTTTTTGAATAGGTTTAGACGTTAGGTTTTCTAAATATTAAAGCGAAAGATATTTCTGTGGATATGTGTAGACAAAATGATGTTTGTTTATAGTGTTCATTAAAATTAAGACATATTTCGTTCGTGCCTACCCGGCGAGGGTCTCGGGTATGTATTACAATAGTACAGTGTGAATACGTGTCGTACGTCATCCACTTGCAATATTGTGTTGACAGTCAATATAACAAATCATTTTCTATGACAATAATTTTGTAGTCGTAATCTCCTCTATTGCTTTCGAGTCAATTCTTACTGTAAATGTCAATTCGCGCGAAATGTCTGGCAAAATTATACTAATTATTTGTATATATCAAATATTTCATTTATTTAAACTTCATTATTACAATTTTTTTTATTACGATTGTTGAAGAAACAATATGAAGTGATTCTATATCAAAAAACAATAACTTTTATTTTAATACGCTTTACAAACTGGAAGGAGGTTATGGAATTTTTGTATTAGGCCTATTTATGCCATTTACATATGAAAAAATAAATTTGCCAAACATTCCTCGTCGGACATATCTTTTATCTGTATATCTGTCCTTGTATCTGTCCTTAGGCGACTGAACATATTCTAAAGCGTTAGAAAGGTACTCGTGTATGTTAGTTGTATAGTGAGAATTTTAGTCCATCTCGACATATCGGTGCTTGTGCGGCAGATTTAAAAATGAAAATTTATTCCTAATAAATTAAAAATGTATGTAGATATTATGTATTCCACTCTACGGTAACGCACGATTTAAAACGTAGCCTAGGTAGTCATAAGTGTATGTAATTTGGTCGTATTATAGTTATGATGAACCGGACTGAAGTAAGCAGTTGTAGAATTGTCAATCGGTATTTAAATTGCGTCGTGTTTACATTTTTCCTTTTTATGTATAAAGCAATAGGAGAATTTGTACCTTAAATAGTAAAAGCTAAAGTTTATTTTTGATTGAATTTAAAAAGATACCAGTAATCTTTTGTTTGAAGCAATCACAGATCTAATGTCCCAAGCGGTATTGGAATATACATTACGAAATTAGAAGTAAGTTTCTATTTGAATAAATTTAAAAAGATTAGACCCGTATTACGAGTTGAATTAAGTTATCAATTTATACATACAATATGAACATATTAGTAATTTTTTTAAGGTTACACAAATAACTTGATAGGTTTTCTTCAAACACATGAGCTCTCAATACTGATTGTATGTTGCAACTGTTTTCCACGTTTCCCGTCAGTCAACGCCATCTATCGAGATATATCAGAAATAAACAGTGGTAGCATAAATTGAATGGACAATTTTTACACTTATACACAATTTCTATCAGAAGAATAAATGTACTTTTAAATAGGTTTATTGTTCTACATATTATTGAATATTGAAAAAATGCTCGGAGATTTTTTATTTAAGATCACAATATTGCGGATTATAATGTACGTAGCGAAATATATTTACGTTTTAGTAAACTATTTAGTTAGTACAGTCGCACTGAATATTCTGTTGAATTTTTTATTTATTTATTTTTTACCCAATATAGTAACGACTGGCAGAAGATATCGAGAATTTTTTTTTTAATTATTTTTATGGCGTAAATTGAAATAATTATTGTGAACGCAGCCAAAGAACCTTACTGCTAGTCTACGTGTATTTATGGTTTTGCATTTACTAAGGATATATTTATCATACTCTGTTATGTTACCAGAACTAAATCGTGTAGTAGACTGATGTATTATAATATAATATTATATAATTAATTCGATCCGTACATTTTTTAACGTGAAATTATTACTTGACGAACATTGTTAGTGATGAGATTGGTGTTTAGATATTATTACATAACGGAGGCATGACATTGAAGTGACAGTTAGTGTTGTTGTTAAAAGGAAATAATAATAATATATTTCCACGCCATCCCGCAGGTATCCCCAAAGGGGTACGCTGGTGTGTAGGTAATACATATCCACTTATCGCCGGAGATTTATTTGAGGTGAGGTGAGGTTTCACTATACATCCGTCTTTGAATTTCTTTTCAAAACGTATACGGGATTCCTCTCGATGTTTTTTATTCTGGGCCTAGTCGCTGAAGATCAGATCAGTCACTGGTAAAGTCGAGATTCGAACCTGCAGTTTTAACAGGGAGTACGCGACTGCTCGGACCCCTCAGCCTGAAAAAAAATATATAATGCTATTACAAAAACATTTTTTTTCGTCCTAAAGACCACACGTGGGGGATGTTTTTGCCCAACTATGGGATGTACCATGTGCAGTAGTAACTCTAGACGATAAATTAACTGAAAGATTAATTCCTGTTTGCCACTTTATTGCAAGGTATAAAAATCCTTATATACCTATCGCTGTGTTGACACCTCAATGTTGTGTCTGAGCAAAGTGGAAGGAGATTGTCTAGAATGGCCTATTTAGATAAATGAATTGATATTTAGAATAATTATATTGATAATATAATATATTCTTTAGGTACTGACAGTTCGGTTTCCGTACTTTTTTTAATTTATTAACAAGAGGAAAGGTCGCGGGTCCGAATGAATGTTTTTTTCCATGAAATAAAAGCACGTGATTGGTAGAAATTTAAAAAAAAAATAAGATTTTAGTTTGAAAGACTGGACTATCTGCATCGGTTTAAGTTTAAAATCCTGCAGGGTCGGCAACGCACGAGTGATACCCCTGGTGTTGCAAGCGTCCATAGGCGGCGGTAACCGCTTACCATCAGGCGGACCGCATGCTTGTTTGCCACCCAAACCGTATAAAAAAAAATTTTGTTCCTATATAGGGTTCAAGATTTAGGTACGTTTTCCACGCAAGTGTACATTCTAAAGGCCTCTTCATGACGCCGACTCAAAGACATTAGGCATAACTAAACAGTGACGTTTTTCAGTCGGTAAAGTCAATGAGGTTTGATAAAACAAAGTTTCCTGTATGGAATTATAACATCTATTTGTAATAAAGTTAATTTAGGGCCTCAGCTTTTTTACATCAGGACTTTTTGCCACGCCTTCCTAGCAAACAGTTTGGTTGGTAGTTTGTTTGACACTTGGGCCTTTGGTTACTTGATCTATGCCTTTCGAGTGTACCCAAAATGCGTTGTCACTAGCGTTACATTATCACTACATCTAACTTCAGTTGCAGCTCTTGAATATTTATTTTTTACGTAATTTTTTTTAAATGTATTTCTATTTTTTTTTATGCAACCAGTGGTAAACAAGCATACGGCCCACCTGATGGTAAACTGCTACAGCAGCCTATTTACACGTACAATGTCGAAGTATCACATGCGCGTTGCCACTTTGTGTTCGGAGAGTTATACTATGCCCTACCTCTCTCAAACTGAAATTCTGCTGCTAAGTTTAATAGAAATCAATCGGAAATTATATATCCTCACGCCTTCCCACAAGGGTCCCCGAAGGGGTAGGCAGAGGTGTATAGGTAATACCCAACACCCACTTTCCGCCAGAGGTATATTAGGTGCCAACGTGACAGATGGCGAGTCCATCGCCGTTACTCAAGCACGACTATACATACTTTGAATTTCTTCTCAGACGTATGCAGGTTTCCTCTCGATGTTTTCCTTCACCGTAAAGCTCGTGGAGTGACTAATCACTGTACTTAAGTTTAGAAAAACTCATTGGTACAGTCGGAATTCGAACTTGCGACCTTTGCGTCGCAGGCAACTGCTCGAACCACTCGGCCACCACGGCTCATCGGCATCGGAAATTACGTGCTATATTATTATTATTTAGAACAATTTGTGTACATAATGTTATTTTTTTATCCTTGTATTTTTTGATGTTTTATCTTATAGTTTTTTTATTATAGTTATATTAAATAGAGATCATCTTTGGGAGTGCATAGTATTTTATTAGAGCAGCTAATGAAGCGTAACATATTATATACATATAGTTAATATACTCTCTAGATTGTAAGATCATTGTCAATAAGATTACATTATAAGTAATACATATGTTTTTTTATCTATGTGTAAATATTTGGTCTGTGGCCATCCAGTGTCGATTTATGCATAAATATATTTTGGTGTCGTATTCATATTTTAAATTTGTGAGATATCTTGTAAGATATGAAAAATATATTAATTAAAAAAAACTGCAAATATACACCCTTTTAAATCGATTAAAATATGAATATTTGATAAAAAAATCGCAGTTTCTTTTAATATTTAACAATTCGCAAGACATTTTGGAAAGACAACTTTCCAAAAAAATTTTTGGTTTTAATATAAAAGTCAAAGCTTTCCTGAAAGAAAAACAGTATTTATCTGAGCCATAACTAAAATTAATTTATACATATGACCATAATCAGACCACAGATACGCAACTTTATGTATCTATCAATTAAAAAACTTAATGTGGTGTGCGTTCGTTGACGACCTTGTGTTTTAGGCTAGATGAATGTTAGGTGTAAGTACTTAATAGATGCATATTTAATTTGTTGCAAATGTGTACAGCGTGTATATAGTACATAATACAGTAAATAAAAGAAGACATATCAATTTGTATATGTTTTGTTTTTTATTTCATCCAAAAAAAAAAGAAAGAAAACTTTAACACATGAATGACACTGACATTAAAATATGACATTGCCAACTATTAAAAAACAATGAAAAGAAAATAATAAATCATTTTTTACTTAAAAAATATAAACTCTAACGCCTTCCCACAAAGGGTAGGCAGAAATGTGTAGGTAGCACCCATACACCCACTTTCCACCAGAGGTGGAACAGAGGTGGACCACCTTAGGTACCAACGTGATAGATGGTGAGTCCATCGCCGTTACTCAAGCACGACTATACTGCCTTTGAACGTTTTCTCAAACGTATGCACGTTTCCTCTCGTTGCTTTCCTTCACCGCAAAGCTCGTGGTGTGACTAATCACTGTACTTAAGTTCAGAAAAACTCATTGGTACAGTCGGGATTCGAACTTGCGATCTTTGTTTCGCAGGCAACTACTCGAACCACTCGGCTACGGCGTCCGCGGCGTTCATTTGTATGTATGTATGTATGCATATTCAAAATTAACGGGTTTGGATGAAATTTGGAATTAAGATGTTGGTGAAGACGTTTTAAGGTGTTCTTTTCCAGAAAAAAAATAAAAAATTTCGCGAGTGAAACTGCGAGACACAGGTATATGCGTATAAAAAACATTATATGCGTCATTCGGTCAATATCATTATAATTTGATTAAACTCTTATAATTTTAGACGTGCTAAATTATAAATAAATAAATTGATTAACGACCAAATTCCGCTTTTGTTATCACAGCGAGCGCAGACTTCGATAACTAGGGCATCGAAACCCGGTTCAATTTTGAAAACCCGGGTAGACCGGTTTTTTCGGGCATTTCGATCTTTATATTGTAATTTTTTAAAATACACTAATCCGCGTTTATATATCGATTTCCTACAATGAGTACAAAATATAAAGGATGAGAAAGATTTTAAATAGAGTAAATAGTACAAATTACAAAAACAGTTTTAATGTTTAAAAAAGTGATAGATTTATTTTTTCTTCAGAATATCTTAAAACTTAGTAAGTAATCTAGTCTTTTTATATCACAGACTTGCAAAGATTTGTTTTGAACATTTAATACATTTTTTGGTAACATTCACTTATTGTACCACTTTAGAAAAAAGAGATATTCATATAAAATAATAAATAATACCATTTTGTATATATCGTAACGTAACATAAAAATAACAGAAATCAGAACTGAATTATTAGAATTTCTTCTTACTTATGTAAAATGAACGTAAAAAAATTAGGGCATCCAAAGTTTTGCCACTCAACAGACACAAACAGACGAACGCAATCTATTGCAGACAATTCCAGCCGAAGAAAATATACGCTCCAGCTCGACGCCAGTAGGTAGAATAGTTTTTGTGTGTTGTGTTCAAATGTTCATATACCAGCGATAGGTAACGCTCTCGCTGTCGCGTACCGCCATTCTCGCAGAGTGCCATTTCTACCCTCACAGTAGTAAGCAATTCGTCTGATGGACAAGCTGATCAAGTGTCAGGAGTAGTATTATCAGTAGCAACAGCTTAAATGTCTGTTTAGTTCCTCTTCATTTGTCAAAGTAAAAAGACAACTGAATGTCAATTTCTCGCAGGTCGTGTACTGGCGCCTCGACGACAGTTTTAATAACATCCAATATTTAATGGATCTCATCTAATTTCTACAGTCATCATCAGTAAAGACACAATCAGTAAATGCAATGTCTGTTTTAAATCAATTAAAGCTTTTGTAATAGATATTTACAATTTCAGAAACCGACCTAACATGGCAGAAATGCTGCTCCAGCGCGTTTTCCCATCTAACAGCAGCAAGTACTCCTGTCCAAAATCAGCTCTGACATGTTTTTGAAGGATGTCATCGTTTTTTGTCGGAGAGTTCTTGAAGATTTTTACCACTTTTCGTACTTTTGATAGCAGATCTTTGCATCTAAAAGACTCCATGAAGACTGTGAACTGAAAAACTCCATAAACGAGGATTCATTATTCAATTCGACACCATCCTCGTCATTGTCTGTAGAATTCGTGTTGTCCTTAAATTCTACAGTTCGCAGTCTTTGACCCGATACCGATAAAGGCAAATCTTCATCCTCGTCATGTTCGGGAAGCTGAGCGACGTTTTTCTCGAAGCCGACATTGCGTTTGTACATTACATCCACTATTGCCAGCTGAACGGCATGAGCGATGCATAGCTGATGGTATGACTTAAAGGACTTCCCTAATGCCACCATAAGGCTGCAACCGTCTGTGGTGTGTGGTTGTGGTGGAGCGACGATGTCATTTGTTAGAGATACTCGTCCAACTTGGCCTCAATCAATTTTACGTATGATTCATGGACCCGTGAATGCGTATGAGACCTAGGTTTCGAAAACTGCTATCCCTATCCATATCTTCTATTTTTATTGGATGTCCATTCATCGAATGATATCGAAAACTTATTTTCATCTGACAGTATAATTTTTATCTCGTTGATTATGTCTAGCTTCCTTTTATCAGTCTTTGAGAATTATGTTGCGAACGGTAGTGGGTAATTTGTTGCCGGTCTTTTCAAAACGGTACTTTAAATCTTGAGATTTTGAGAACGTTCTTAGAGGAATTCCATCAACTGCAGCCATACGAGACACCATAACCTGCATACTTGGGTTAGCATCAGTCTCATAATAGTCTGTCAACTTATTCCATTTGCTTATTATTGCATTCGAAGTGGCTTTAACTTGATAAATAACAAAAAAAAAGTATAAAAAAAACCCGAAAACCCCGAGTTTCAAAAATCTAACCCGGGTTGTTTTTTGTAAACCTCAGAACCGGGAAAACCCGGGTTTTTTCGGTCCGGGTAAACCCGGGCTCGATGCCCTATCGATAACGCAACGGAAAAGTATCCAAATATTAAATGAATAAGTATTAACTATATACATATACCGTGTGAGATAGCGTCATCAGATCGCATGTTTAACGGCTAGTCATTAATTAATGACGCCATTATGTTATCGTCTTCGATATTGAATTACCTAAATGAATATCCAGACGTAATTGTATCTAAGCCAGTTAATCTTGGTTGCGTACGTTACTAAGGATAAATCGAAACAACTCGATATTTGAGCGTGGAAGGAGTCAAAGGTGTGCGACGACAGATGGCGCTGTATGACTGTATACGATATTAGTAGAAACTTTGCTGACTCAATTTGTGCAGAAAGGGGGGCATGAAAGACATTGTTACGGAATATAGTATAGATGAGGGATGAAGACAAAACATATGTACAAAACGAACGTGTCTAGACAAACAGGGGAAGAACACATTCCAAGGTTTACTGATCGAACAGTCAAACAAGAAGTTATGAGAACATTGAAGTAATGCATGTTTGGATGAAGTAAAAGAGTTAGACACACAACTTAAGACTTCTCCTATATTTGCCTACCGCGATTGTGACACAGAACATATTTTTTTTTGTATTTTGCTGTCTCTCGTAGCGTGAGTTCCGGGAACTTTTGCTACTTAACCGGTCAATGGCGAGACCTAGGCCTCCAGCCAGGGGCACAGAACATAAATATGTAGGTTTTTTTATACTACTAGAGTGGCAAACAAGCATACGGTCCATCTGATGGGAAACGGTTACCCTAAACTATTTACGCTCCTGATACCGAAGTATCACTTGCGCGTTACCACTCTGTGTTCGGAGAGTTATACTGTGTTGGCAGAAGAGGTGTGTGTGAGTTGTGCCTGCGACTTCGTCTGCGTGGAATTTAACAAAAAGTTATTAATCTGCTTCTAAGATAAAAGTACCTTAAGTTACTTCTTATTATATCAGCTATCTGCCAGTGAAAGTCCCGTTAGAATAAGCCCAGCTGTTTCAGAGATTATCCGGAACCAACAAACCCAAATATTATTTTGGTATATGTACCGAGTTGCATGCATTTAGTAAAAAGCTGTTATTTTAATATTACAAACAGACACTCCAATTTTATTTGGAAACGACCAACCCGAACCTTGCACCTTTTTTTACGTTTTATAAGTGCCCGTCTAGGCCTATGTGAAATCAAATATTTTGATTTATTTGTACTAGTTTTTCTAAATCCAAGATAATTTCAAATCCCAATTCGTAAGTAGTAGTAATCCGTTAAAGTTGCCAGATAAACGGCTATACGCTTTTGCAAGGTACGCCATCTTGTCCCGCGATATATTTAAAAACTATCTAGGTAAATAAAAATAAAGCCGGAATGCACTGGGCTTGTACGCAGACGCGTGGAATTTAAGCAAGGACAATTAATTTTTTTGCAATTTACGGTATTCATGTACCTTTTACCACTAATTGTTTAAATTAAGATGGATGCTTAGGACTAGCGTACTTTGTTCATTATTATCTCTGGCTCATTCTTGACAATATTCACGTTTCAATTTACTGCAAGGGTAGTATACAGTGTAGTATTATGTCAGCGCGGGGTTGTGGTATCAAATTTATGATATTAAATATAAATACCCTCACGCCTTCCCACAAGGGCCCCTGAAGATGTCGGCACAGGTGTCATGTATTCCGTCGGAGATATATGCCTAGGTGCCAGCGTGACAGATGGCGTGTCCGTCGCCGTTACTGAAGCACGACTATACATACGCCTTTGAATTACTTCTCAAACCTATGCAGGTATCCTATCTATGTTTTCCTTCACCGTAAAGCTCGTGGTTTGACTTATCACTGTACTGTAAGTTCAGAAAAATTGTTTGATGCAGTCGAGATTTGAACTTGCAATCTTAGTGTTGCAGGTAACTGCCCGAACCACTCGGCCACCACAGCGACATTTAGGCGCGGCTTCTGATAGTCTTTTGTTTACTTTGGCCTATGATTTTGGTAGTAAGGCTAAGCTAAGAGGCTAGGCTAAGAGCTAATGCCCCATTTACTATGTTCTTAGGACTACGTAATTACTCAAGCGAAGTGCACACCCACTTTGACAATTTGATATTGAGTAATCAGACATTGGAGTAAAAAAAAAACTGGTGATTAGGCATTGATACTTGAGCGCCTGGCGTCCTCTTTCGAGCAATACTTTTTAATCATATTCATATCTTCACCTCTTTCCTAAGGAGTAGGCAGACGTGTCAGATGTCAGTCTCTTTTTGCCGGAAGTTATGGAAAGTATTTCACCTTTTCCATACGATGTTGTCACCAATATGCTCCTAGTGTGATAAATCACTGTAAGTTCACGACAAACAGTCGGGGATTGATCCAATCTGGATTTTCAATGATTACTACCAAGACCACTGGGCCACAACGATAGTTTATATATGTAGCTAATTTAAAAGTTAAAGTCTCCAACTGATCATTTAGTCCCCTGAAAACAAACGGTCAACCAATTGTATGGATCCGTAAATCGCAGTCATAACGAACAACTGCTAACACAGCCTTATAACTCAGACATACGTATTCTATTAGCCGGAAAAGATGCGATCTAGTTGCGAACAAAGCATCGAACCGACCATATATCGGTAGTTAGTTTTACGAGCAGACTATTGCATTGTCAGTCCGCCGATATATAAAGGGTGTTGGTCGCAAATCGTACGCACACTCGGGCCCCTTTGTACGATCCGACAACGCGCATTGTAACCGCCGACACGGGTAGGTGTTAATGTCAGCCACAAATATGTAGCGAACGAAAAACAAAGCACCAACGAACAAGACCCTACCGAACGGGATTTATACTTACGTATTTCGCGCGTAACACCGACGAAACAATTTTAATTAGTGTGCCCACCGTATAATGAATAGAGACATAAAGTGTGCCTGCGGATTCCTGGGGCTCGATTCCCCATTTGTGCGCGCCTCAATAATTGGGTACTAGATGATAATATTCGCGCTATGCCGGCTATGTCTAGCCACGCAGGGTTGGTTTGCACGGAACTCCACTCGAGTCCCCATTTCCCCAACTAAACAATTTTTTTTATTTAGTTCTTGTAGCGTGAGTTCGGTCTTTTACTTCTTCACCGAATAATGTCGAGAACAAAAGGCCTACAGCCAGAATTTTCCACTTCTTAGGTGCTAAGCAACACAGTTAAGAGGGGTCAGTACCTCGGCTTAGGACGTTGTTGTTACGCGAGCTAGGGAGCTGGGCTGGAAGGGTCTGAAAGTACCATTGTCTTTCAACTTTGCATATACTTTGCCAGCGCGTAGATTAAAAGAAAATATAAGTATTATTCTCAAGGGAGAGGAAAGTATTTTTTATACGAGCATTGTGCATAAAAACGCTGTTCATTGGCAAAGATAAATTGGAGCATGGAAAAACGTAAAGGGAACTGTGATATTTCGAAAGAAAATATTGCATTTACAAAAAAATTTAAGCGAGCGAAGTGGCGCGCAAAAGTATGTTAATCTCAACCAAGGAAGGGGAATCCCAAATTTCATACATCGCCTCCCAATTACAATTTAGCTTTTTAAGGGAAATTCATTACGGAGTAATTAATTTTAAGGATAAACTTGCTAATAACCAGGATATTTTAAATATTATATTAATTATCAAATATTATATCCGTTTAGGGAAATCGGTGGCTCTAGATAATTCCTTTTCTGTTAGCGTTCAAGCTATACGATGTATTGCAATTAGGCGGAACAAGTTTTTCGCAAAGTACCTAGAGTCTCACTAACCGGCACTCAGTAGTCCGGTACGTCTGGCACCCGCTCCTCTCCAACTCTGCCTACTCTTGTTCCGCGCTTGCGCACTGGAATCAGTATGACTTCAAAAATTATTACTATACCGCGTAAATATTATTATTTACCTATTTTTTTAACTAGTTTGAAAATAGAATTGTCACTTATGTACAGTACACGTAATTTATGTCACATGTACGTTTTCTTTCTAAATACGCTTTATTAATTTACATATTACGATTTTATTTATACAATCCAATAATCCGATATCCCCAAGCTTTTAATAGTGCCGGTATAGTTACTGAATGTCTTTGCCATAAAAAATAGATATCGGATAGCGTGAGGCTTAATAGAAAAGGAATTTGTCTGGGATACAGGATTGATAGTCAGCACTATTCAACACTGTATCTATACTCATTTCACTGTCAATGCTTAGTAAACAAGGGATAAAGTTCTGCCTACATTGTGGTATTTTATTTTAATAACGTGAAGACCGCCTTTTAAGTTCCTAGAACAAATCGATCGGAAACTCAAGGACGGGAACGTCAAGAGGAACCCGGCGAGCATGTATGAAGAGACTGATGAATGTCGATAAAGCGATAGGGGTAAGTCTAGAGAGAACTGGCGCTCTAATATCACTGCCTACCCCGTGAGGGACTCGCTTTATGTAGCTAGGACATGTCATCATCACAAATTTAAGAGCTGGGCTCTTGTCGGCGTCTCTGATGCAGTCCCCTCCATTCGCTTCTCTCCAGCGCAACCTCCTTGACCTCCTTATACGTTATGAGAGACATTTTTTCTTTGATCTGACCCATGTATGTTAATTATTCCTCTTCCTCTCTTCCCCTCTACCTTTCCTTCTAAAATGTTTCTAAAGAAGCTATCATGTCGTATAAGGTGGCCTATCTTCTATTCTCGACTGTTTCCAGCAGAATTCTTGTTTCTTTGACTCTTTTCAGCACGTCTTAGTTTGTCACCCTTTCCGTCCGGCAGATTTTTTCCATCCTTCTCCAGCACCACATTTCAAATGCCTCCAACACCTCTCTATCCCCCTTTGTCATTGTCCACGTCTCACAACCATATAGTGCAGTGCTCCAGATATATGTTTTTATGAACATTTTCTTTACCTTTACCTAGGACATGTATGCAGCATAAATGCGAAAATTGGTGAGGATGTTTTTTCCTCCGTCACGCAAAAACTACTAGCCGGAATTGGATGGAATTTAGCACAAAGGTCGATTTTTAGCTGTATATAGTTTATTAAAAAAAATACAATATTTTGGCCGCAAAACACAGCTAGTACTCTATCTATATTGAAGGTAGCTTTCCAATATGGTCACTGGTGACGTGTTCCTTCGATTATAATATAAACAACGCCATAGATAAAATAAGTTTGTGAATCAAAGTGTTATAGGTCATTGACACTTGAGACAGTGACAGCTACCCCAAATATGGTGACCATGGCTTAAAAAATTTAATGTAATATTTATTTATTTAACTTCTAGTTACTAGGACGAACGGAAAAGAAAATAAAAAAACTAAAAAAGTGCCTTTAACAACTTAATGCGATGAAGGAAACTTCAATATGTTAATTACGACCTATACATATCTGACTCACAAATAAATAAATGAATAATGTATCTTCTCGCCTTCCCACAAGGGTCTCCGAAGGGATCTGCCTACTCCTTCGGGTTGTGTCATTTTAGGTGCCATGACAGATGGCGAGTCCATCGTCGTTACTCAAGCACGGCTACACATATGTGCGTCTTTGAATTTATCAAACGTATGCAGGTTTCCATTCGATGTTTTCCTTAATCTGTCACGTTGACACATAAAATACATCTCTGGCGGAAAGTGTGAGGATAAACAGTATAACAATCTGATATCCCACATAATCGAATTAGATGTGGTCAGTACACTGAGTGGCATATTGAATGGCGTTGCGTCAACGTAGCCATCCTTGGCGCACGCCACTTCCACTTTTGGCGAGGAATGCGCGCCGACTGGCACCACCAAGTATCATACAACCATTGTATTTGTTTAGAAAGTAATTGGACTGTTTTACACTTCTGCCTACCCCTTGGGAGACCCTTGTGGGAAGGCGTGAAGATTATATGATATCATTTGAATCGAAGGAATCATTTGACAAGCACGCCATCTTTCTCACTGTGTACGTCTTTTCTTGAGTAGGAGAGAAGGCTACGGCGTAAGATATTAGGTAACTAGCCGTGCCTCTTAAAATTAAATTTCATCGTCCTTGTTGCTATAAAACTGGAATAGCATATATCTATCTGTGACAAATTTCATCTAAATCCGTCCGACCGCTCTGGTAAACTTTCCCATCCATATTATATTAATATATATGATATAATTAGTATTATTTAGTGCTTCTTCATTTGGCCGGTAACTCTTATCTTAATACTACTAAAGTGGCAAAGAAGATTACAACCGCCTATGATACAGCACCAAGGGTATCACACGCCATCCAATATCATACATTACATACATATCATCACGCCGAGTCCCTAACAGGGTAGGCAGGGAGTATAGAGCGCCAGTTCTCTACCTACCTACCTCATAGCTTCGTCCACATACATCAGTCTCTTCATACATGCACGTCTGTTCCGGTCTCGATGTCCGATATCAAATCCTACTTAAACTTAAACAAATGCTAATTAACAAAACGGAATTGCCAGAAAATTATCAACTTTAACCAAATTGTGGGAAGGCGTGAGGATATATTATTATTACCAAATTAGGCAATAATTTAAACTTCCTCTGCGGTTTTCCTCCAAGCTACTCATCCTAATTGTCCTCCCCATACCATACCCAATTAATTGGAGTAATTCCTGGTTTGTTGGAGCTAAATGCGATAATTAGGAACTTACATTAAATACCCCGATAGTAACGGGAATACCGACCATTCTGAGATAAGTTGAAATTATACAAATAATTGCAGCACAAAATGTATACATTGCAATTTGTAAGTACCTACCTTTTTTTTTTTTTTTTTTTATACAACACGTGTGGCAAACAAGCATACGGCCCACCTGATGGGAAACGGTTACCGTAGCCTTTTTACGCTCACGATACCGAAGTATCACTTGCGCGTTGCAACTCTGGGTTCGGAGAGTTATAGTGTGTTGGCAGCATAAGGTTTAATCCCTCTGCTTCCAACACAATGTAACAATCCTCTCCCCTCCCCAAGGATCTCATTACTGGAAACCTTATTCACCGTGTAGGAACACAACACAATAAATTGTGTTATTTGGCTACGGACTTCTATAAGGTGGAGGTCCTGCCACAGTCGGGCAGCTCCAAATTCGAACGGAAAACCAGTTATGCCCTACCTCTCTTTACCTACCTGTACCTTTATATATATGTTTATTCTGTGCGTGTGTTTGTCACTCCTCCTAAACGGCTGGACGGATTTTAATTACATTTTCTATGTCTTCAGATGGATTCAAGAATGGTTTAATTTCATAATTGGAGCTTCCTACTGGAGACTCCTACCTACCAAATTTCAAGTCTTTCTTTCTTCGCCTTAATTCCTGAGATTTCGTGATGAGTGAGTTCACAAATGGAATCTCCCCGCACTCCACCTTGCGAATGGAGTTTCAAAAAATCCGTTCTTAGCTGACCTCTACACCGCGTAAGGAATACTCCTACCAAATTTCAAGTCAATCGGCCTTATAGTTCCTAAGATATCCTAATGAGTAAGTTCACAAATGGGATCTCCCTGCACTCCACCTTCCGGGTGTAGTTTCACAAAATCCGTTCTTAGCTGACCTCTACACCGCGTAAGGAATACTCCTACCAAATTTCAAGTCAATCGGCCTTACAGTTCCTGAGATTTCGTGATGAGTCAGTTCAAAAATGGGATCTCCTATATATATATAGATAGATGAAAAACAAAACAATAACGAGGTTTCGAAAACAGAACTGCGAAAGAGTTGAACGAATGGTGAGTAAGGGCTATAAAATAACCTTAAAAAGGTGGAACGACATCTTGTGGGCGAACTAGCTGTTAACAATTGTGAAAACTCACAAATTTGCGTTAATGACACTATAAAAAATATAATTCTGGAATAATATACATTACTAGGACATCTTGTGACGTTGAGGGTTCTAATGTAGTTAGCCGAAAGAATCAGAATCCGAATCAATGGTAACACAGATTAACTATGGTTGTCAGTATAGAGTTTCCTAAGTTTAGGTATTTCAAGTTATCTTTTCTCATAATAATAATAATATATCCTCACGCCTTCCCACAAGGGTCCCCGAAGGGGTAGGCAGAGGTGTATGGGTAATACCCACACACCCACTTTCCGCCAGAGGTATATTATCTTTTCTAATATTTATTTTATCCTTGGGAGGCCTATACTTGCAGAGGGGTTATAGCAGAATAATAAAAAGAAAAAAAATACTATGTATTATCGTTATAAATCAATGAAAACATACTAACAATTAAATTAAGAATAATAATACTTTTATGTTACTTACGCTGTACTACCTTGTAAACCTAGAATCGGTAAGAAATAAAGGCTTCTTTATTTTTATTTTATTTTGTTATTGTTCTAATATTAAAATGCAGAAAGTGGTAGAAGAGGAAGACTGCACTCCAACTACCTGGATCAAATCGAAGGTACACTTAAGAATGGGAACGTCAAGAGAACTCGAAAGCATGTATGAAGTGATTTTTATTTGTAGATGAGGCGAAAGCTTTTTCAGCCAAGAGAACTGGCGTTCTGCTCTCTCCGACTACCCCGCGAGTCGGGTGATGTTATGTATGAAGCTGTAAAATTCCAATTAAGTTTCTCAAAACAAGATCAGGGCTCCACTCTGGGGTTTGTCATACAAATGGTTAAAACTTATATTAAGAGCACTTATTGAGCAAACATGAAAAAAAAAATGGGTAAATTTTTGCCGAATATATATGTATTAGCGTGACAGATTGCGTGTCCATTGCCGTTTAGCAAGCACAACTATACACACGTCTTCGAATATATTTGTTAGTGAATGCGGGGTACTCAAGCACATGACTATTATATACATACGTCTATAAATTTCTTCTCAAACGCGCATTAGTTCTCGCGTTCGCGCGTCTCGATATTTTCCTTTACTGTAAAGCTGCAGAAAAACTCTTTGCTAATCCGGCATCGATTCAAACATGGAATCCTTGTGTAGCTGGCAACTCGAATCCCGGCTCATCGATACGCATAACTATACAATAATTTCTATTTAATTACAAATCATGAATTATAGAAATACCTATTCATAAAGGAAATATTAATTATACTGTATATTATAATATTCTACTAGTATACTATTATAAATACGACAGCACCTCTGCCTTTTGAAGCAAAATAATTCAAACGTTGAGGAAAGAGTGTGTACCTACTTACATATATATGTATAATAGACAGCTTGTAATAAAAAATTATACATAGGTAATTATTTTATTGGAAGTTCCATTACATGCGATTTTCCTGTAGTAAAAGTATGCCTACGTGACGATTAATAATGTTTTATGATTAATTGTCACGTAGACATAATTTGGGTCAAAGGATACAATAATTCGTTCAGCCGTATTAGACCCCTAAATAAAAAAGTAAATATAAAAATGGCCGACGAATTATACTACAGCAATTTCCTCTGTACAGAGTGAGTGATGAAAGTTGCACATCTACAATGCCCTCTCGCCGAACTCTAAACTTGCAAAACGTAGATTTAGAAAATATTGTTCAATTTGGATGAAGGAGTTTCGTACATTTGAATCGGATTGGCGCCCTCCGCTTTCTGCTTAATCAGAGAGAAATTACACTTACAGTCGTAAGTGTCATTTCGGTGACTAAAATGGATAACGTTGCACCAAGTCCAGCCAGTCACATGTAGGTTGGCGAATGGTCATAATGCAAGGTAGGTACCTCTATAGATACTTATGTAGGTATCATTCAAACAGTAACGTGACAAAGTTTTTAATTATTAGACGTGAAAATCGCCAGGTGCAAGTAGGAGGGATTTCAGTGGCCCCCATTTGACCGTCGATTGCCATATTTGGTACTGCTCGATGCTAAATATGGCTCGGGCTCAGCCCACCGCCCCGCCGCCGCGCCCGATCCGCTCCACTTCCGACTCTATTATTTCTATTTACGAAATAAACTCAAAATAAAAGCTCTATTTTAATACGGATTTCGGGCACTGAAATGTTCGCGGGTTCCCGGTGCACGCCGCTTTTCACGCGGATGTGTCGGGTTACGGGTAATCGCGATGCCTCCGTCCCGCTCGGCGGCTATACGTCAAGCTATGCGAGAGCGGGACGGATAGAAGGCAAGACGCGCGGGACGGAACCGCGCGAAGTCAGTTGCGGTCCGAGCGGCCGACTCGTCAGTCCCGCCCTCGGTTCTTTCGCGTTTTCGGTATTCGGTTAGTCTCCGTTCGACGTTCGGACGGTGAGGTGTGTATTGCGCGTCTGCGCACCGGTTACTGTGGCGTACTGCGAGGTTATCATGGACGCACCGGGCGGAGCGCGGGAGCCCCGCTTCGGGTCGCCCTATGGAATGGGATTGTTAGGGGAGATGGGAGACATGTACGGCGGGCGGCCTGGAAGCGCGCTGGGCGGCGGACTACGGCCGGGCATGCAACCCTGCCCGATGCCGCGCGCTGGGGTCAAGAGGCCCTCTGACCAGTGCTACGACGATAGGCCCTCCCAAAGTGTCCCGCTCGACCATTGCCCCATGCCTGACATCGCTGACGACTATGCCTCGCTCCAACCCAAAAAATCGCCTCCATCTAATGGTAAAAAGACCAAGGGCCGTGTCAAGATAAAAATGGAGTACATTGACAATAAACTACGGCGGTACACAACATTCTCCAAGCGGAAGACAGGCATTATGAAGAAGGTGGGTCGCTGCGTCCCCTTTTGGCAATATTCCATATGGGTCACGGAGAACTCTGGCCTCCTGCAACCTGACCAGTGTTATGGCAAAGTGCTTTATTATTACAACGGCTTGTTGGTAGGCAGTGAAAGGCAATCAATTGTGGTGTTAACTAGGAATTGAAAGAAATAATTGCAGATAAAACTTATTAACTCCATTAACACTATATACTTGTGCACTTATAATTATGAAAGTTACTTAAACATCCATAACTAATTAAATTTTATAAGCAGTTGAAAAGGTATAATTTCTTTAAAAAATCAATGCTTTATTCTAATTTCAACTAGGTATATGATGTGAAAAGTTTCTTACCGCTACACACTCTACTGTAACACAGTTTATGTAGTTTTCTAATTAATTGTATTATCAAACATTGTTTTGCAATAAGTTACAGGTTAACTCATTATTCTAAATATTCCTATAATTCTTTAAATAAATATAGAAACAATTTTCATAAGACAAGTTAACTTTTTTAATTTTATAGAAACATTAAACATTTTTTGTGACTTATAATTTATAGCATTTGTCTTATAGTTTCACTACTTTAATATAATTCAAAACATTATAGAGTCTCAATTCATGTAGAAAATAAGAATTGATTGCCTTAAACTGATATATTACCAACATTTGCACATTTATAGGTTATGTTCTGCTAATAGTGTTTATTATATGGAATATTGCTGAAATGCGGTTCAAATGTATCTTTTGACTAAATCTGAATAATACAATAGTCCGGCGTAGGCAGACACATGTGTTTTTCGTAAATTTTACGTGTTTTTGTGAACATTTGTGAGGAGAGTTTTGACAGATGTCAGCTGTTACATGGTTACCGTTCGTGAGTATTTATTGTAAATTTGTCGATATTTAACGTTTCTGTAATAAAATTCAATTGATTTGGTAAAAATTCCTATCTGAACAGCTAAATAACGGATAATTAATGTTTTACTGCTATAATCAGTGAGCGATGTAATGACAGCTGTTATTGTCGAACGGATCAACAGATGGCGCTACCTGAACTGTTTGGTTGTTTTCTCTTAATTTTTATACAAAACTAACTGTGCTCGCGACTTCGTCGGCGTGGACGGCTTTTTATCTTTCGTAAAAAAAAATCTTTTTTTTTTCAATAAAAAGTATTCTATGTTACTTCTAATACCTCCAAGAATATGTGTACAAAATTGTATGATGATCGGTTAAGTAGTTTTTACGTGAAAGCGTAACAAACAAACTTACATTCACATTTATAATTACAAAATGACGTACTGTTGGAGATAACATACGTTGAGTAATTGATAAAATTATTCTAGATTGGAACATAAGGTTAGTAGTCCGTAGTGACCAGTCAGATCAATATTCATATAATAAGTATCCACAAATCACCTGAAAATGAGAAATTGCTAAGGGCCGTAGAAATATTATAATTTAAGTTGATTAATGATGATTGTTTTAATTTTTTATGGAACTGTATACTTATGCAGGATGTTTTAATGTTAAAAACTTACTTGTAGGTATATAAATTCCTTGTCATTAATTTAGGTTACTAAAAAATCGAAGCCGTGGTGGCCGAGTGGTTCGGGCAGTTGCCTGCGACACAAAGATCGCAAGTTCGAATCCCGACTCGAATCGAACTAAAGTACAGTGATTAGTCACACCACGAGCTTTAAGGTGAAGGAAAACATCGAGAGGAAACCTGCATATGTCTGAGAAGAAATTCAAAGGCGTGTGTATAGTTGTGCTTGAGTAACGGCGATGGACTCGCCATCTGTCACGTTGGCACCTAATATACCTCTGGCGGAAAGTGAGTGTGTGGGTATTACCTATACACCTCTGCCTACCCCTTCGGGGACCCTTGTGGGAAGGCGTGAGGATATATTATTATTATTATATTATTATTATAAAAATATCGGCATAATCTTACGTATTGGTGAATATGTAGTGGTCAATATCATAGTAAGGCGGCAATAAAATTATGAAGGAGGTAAGTAGAAGTGTTTTTGAACTACATATACCAGTAGACATAAATGGTTATATACACAAAGTGATCACATCGAGATTGAATGTACCTAAGTATGGAACGTTTTGAAATATTAAAATTTGCGAAACATGGGGTTTGGTTTGTCTTGTGGGCTTTTGTAATGATTTACTGGATTACTTTTTACTGGATTTTAATTGCCTTGGAGCACAACAGCCTTTTTCGCCAAATTTGTTGGTAGTTGCGATGACATTTGAATGAACTGATAAAACACGTTAGTTTGGTGTGTCTTTTTGTTAAATATAATCTATATAAAGCTACTTGTCTACGTGTACGAGGGTGAACTGAATTTCATTTACAATATGTTACATACATACATATCATCACGCCAAGTCCCTAACGGGGTAGACAGAGAGTATAGAGCGCCAGTTCTCTCTAGACTTACATACCTCTTTCGCTTCGTCCACATTCATCAGTCTCTTCATACATGCTCGTCGGTTTCGAGTACTCTTAACGTTCCCGTTCTTGAGAGTCTGATCGATTTGATCCAGGTAGTTGGAACGTGGCCTTCCTCTGCCTCTTCTTGCACACACTTTTGCTTTGTATATCTGTTTCGTCAATCTTTCTTCACTCATCCTTTCTATGTTACAATATGTTAATAAAGTGAAATAAAATTACGTAATTCAAAAGCATTAATTCTGTCACACCACGAGCCTTGCGGAAACTTTGAGAAGAAATTCAAAGACGTTTATATACGTCGTATAATATATATTCAAAGACGTAAGTATATTATATAGTCGTGCTTGAGTAACAGCGATGAAATCGATTTTAAATAAAATATATCTTCGGCTAAAAGTGGGTATGTGGATACTACCTACACACTTCTGCTTCCCCCTTCGGAGACCCTTGTGCGAAGGCTTTAAGTTATATATACATTAATTCTGAATTATCTGTAAATTAATCATCCTATTTCAACTTGATAGCTATTAGACAGTTTAATAAGGCAGCTGGATTGAATTCATAAAAAAAAATAAGTGTAACATTTCCAATGTTCCTACGAGGCAAAGTATCGACCGGTAGCTTCATTAAGGGAGCAGACATTGTCAATCTTTCGCGTGTAGACACGTCTAAGTGGCCAGTGCACGAACGTCCATCAAAAATCGCCGAGATCAGATGCAAATAGCGAGCGAGTAGCGTTATTGAATGAACACAGACCGAACGTGGTAAATTTAAGCTTTAAATCACACTGTATAATCTTCACGCCTTTCTTTATGGCTCCCGGATGGGTAGACAGAGGTATTTAAACCACCCTTTTCGGTCAGATGCTTAGTCCGTCGCCGCTTCTCAAGCTGGACTGCACATAATATATGTACATATGTGTTGTCTTAAACTTACGCAGGTGTTCTCTCGATGTTTTCTGTAGTGTAGATCACGGCATGGTATTTGTTGGAAAACACTTTTGTGTACTGCGGTTCCCGTGTAAAATTTTAATTCATTGGTTAATCTTTTTTATAGTAACATCCTTTGTGTTAAACCAGCTAATAATCTATATCTGTGCCAATTTTCATCCGATTCCGTTCAGTAGTTTAGTTTAGTAGATAAACAAAATATCTTCATATACTTTCTCATGTATGCTATTAATAGGATGAATGATATACAATATAAAAATTGCCTTTGAACTTTAAAGGTATTTGCATTTTGCCCTGTCAATGTTTCTGCAAAAGCGGTATTGTTGGACCACAGCTAGCGGCGGGTAGTGCGCATGCGCCGGTCCTGTCGCGCAGCGGGTATCAAAGTCGCCGGCGTGCCCTGTTGTTTCTTGTTAGCAAAACAGCCAAGCATCCTTCCCGCCTCGTTATAAATACTGCTTACCTTCTATTTGTGCAAATACCTAATTGGGAACTGTGTTTTATGGACATAATGCTATCTCAGAATTTTAAGTACTTTCCAGACATATTATTTCTTCAGTGAAAACTTTCTTGATATTTATAACAATTTGCACACTCCTCTAAGAGCCAATTTCACGTCTGTATGTAGAGCAAAGAAGCATATGTAAAAAGATCTTTCATTACACTAGATAAGAACTTCTCTTTTTGCTTGTCAAGGAGATCCTATGCAACTTATGAAATGAAATATTAAAGTTTCAGTGATAGTTCGAGTTATTCTAAACCTTCAACTTATTTCAAAATCGCCAACTTTTAACGAGCTCATCGAAGTTTAATGTCCAGTGAATTTGATTACAGGCAAATGCTATCTGTCCGGTGGACCGATCACCCAGTACAGTGTACGACGGCCTTTAATTGCGGCGCCCAGGTGTCCGTAGGGGCAACACGAAGGCATTTGTTCTTGGTTTGCCGGTTGTACTTTGTCATGAAATTTGCCGACAATACACGGCTCTTTAATAGTTCCTCCTAACATCAATTTTACAGTAAATCCATTAGTCAAAGTTTCATGTTCAACAATATTGGCGCGTCTAATTTTTATTTTTATTAGTTATCTGTTATTTCCAAAAGTAAAGCTGTGACAACTTTCATGTGACAGGTGAATCCAATTCCAGGCATCATGATAGTAATAATGAACTAGAAACTGACCCTGTAGTTCCTGTTAGCCTAGAACATCCCACATTGGCTAATGCCTTCTCTCCCCCCCATGTTTTCAACTACCTGTCTGCTAATATTGGCCAGTCCACGGGTTAACCAAGTCCAACTAGATATAAATAAATAAATAAATTTTACGAATCAAATGCACACAACCCTTTAAAAACCCAAGTTTTCCGAATGACAAACCTCACCATTTCACCAAGATTACAACCTTAAGTATAAATCAAAAACGTGCGCTTTTAAATGATAATAGCCCTCATTGTCTCGCTGAAAGAATAAATTATTCAGCCAGATAGTCTTGCCGATACAGACCTTAAGGGGGACATTTTAATAAATTTAAAATAACGATTATCTTTGTGTTGCCGAGTCGTGATTTCGTTAGGTTCGCGCGGTTCGCTCTATGGCTAGAATAAGTCGTCACGAGCTATTACTAAATTAATTAGGAGCTGGCTCGGATGTAGATTGCGGTTGAGATATTTTCCCACACGAGCGCGGCTATATCTTGATTTTGTAACAATTGTTTTATGACTGCGAAGGTTTTACGTTTGATGTACGTACATACACATCTTTCACAGACTGATTTGGGATTAATTTCTTCTTGCTTTCTTGATAGCTTCGAATTTCAAAAATATACCCACTATCGTATTTATCGACACGTCGATTCTCACGAGGTACCGAGAACCAGACCTCTTTGGCTTCAACATCAGTTTCTTCATCGATGCTTGTTTCGAGTACTCATTACCATCCTGTGTTCAAACCATTTTATCTTATTAGACGTGGTAGAATTAAATCACACACAATGAATCTTAGCGGTTGCATTTAACTACCTTTATAGCTCCCATACACTACACTATTTGTATCAAAAGCTTAGAAATAATCGAAAGTCTCGAGATTCGAGAGTCAGTTAAAATAAATTATCCTATACTCAAGGGGATTTCCCAAGTAATCGAACCGAGCTAAGGTAATTCAGGAGCTAGAAATATTCGGGTCGTTCCAAAATGAAACAATTATTGCGCCTACCTACGTTGCGCCGGTTGTAATTGCGGCGCGGGCGCGCATCTGCGACCCATATCTCACGGACCGTTTTGTAATGCTAATGCGAACTGGTGCGATTCTGTGTGAAACTCATTTAGGATTTTACTACGATCTGACCACGGTATAACTTCAATTCAAGGATTCAATTTTAGAATTCATGTTCCGGATTTTTACTTAAAGCAGCAAAGAAATGTTTTAAATTGGTTTGAGCCAATCATCAATTAAGGGCAAATGATTAACCATAATCGAGTTTTTTTTTAACAAATATACGTACTGGAAGTTCATTATTACATAGAGTCTGAGCTCGTATGCATTTCGATTACCAACAACGGACGAAGCGTACTAAAAATCGAAAGTGCCAAATATGGCTCCAAAAATACCAGGAGCGCATAGCTGTAGAAGGAGTCGGGCGCTGTTAACTTGGACAAGCCATCTTGCGGTAGCAGGACGAACCTCTGCTATTTCCTAAATCGTTGGATAGGTGGCGCTCATGGCATTAGAAAGTTAACTTTCTTTGTTAATGAAAAAAAAGGGACAATAATGTCTTTGAATTGTTTGTCAGATATTATGAAATGATTAGGCTATAATTATAGAAAATAACCGAGTAAAACATGCTATAATATTTTTTTAACTGTTGAAATGAAGTTCAAATTGTTCAAAAAAATCATATATCATAAAATTCTTCTTAGCATCCATTTTGGCTAGTTGGTTCAAGCTCGACCGCCTTACCAGCTCATTTACCAGGACCCCACATAGCTAAGGAGTTAGTCTAATACGTCCAAACTACGCTGAACTCTAAACGCCTAGTATTCTTCTCCTGTATTAGTTGTAACCTCGTGTCTAACAAGGGACGGGGTGGGTCAAGTTTTATTGGTCGGTAGGAAGGGAATGTCTGGCGCGTCGGCCCGCCCCCAGCGACACCTAGCGTGAACGCCTTGTTGATATGCTTGCCTGGTACTCGGGTGCCATTGTGGTGCCACTTGTGCGGGTGCCGTAAGTTCAGTGTTTCGTCCATTTTCTGCGAAATTAATTTCCGACCATTTTATCTGTATTGATTTACAGATTGTACTAGTTACTACGTTGATTGATCGTAAAAGTAAAAGCAACGCAGTATGAGTGCAACCTACAGACAAGTTGTCATTGCAAATAGTTACACTGATTAGTCGGGAAGATCGACATGTGTCCGTACGTCGGTCCGACTAATCGTTGGATTTATCGGTCGGACACCGTTCGTTAGTTGTCGGGTCTACATCAAAGGGGTTTCGACTCACGACTGTTACGTTCACGACATGAGTTTTCGAGAAAACTGTAAGTTATGCGCACGAATATGAGGTACTTATGTCATTAATGGTAGGCCAGATAGGAAAACATGCGATTGTATGCAATCGTTTATCGGCTTTGTAAAAAAATCGCCTATGCTGGATAAAGTAGAAAAGTGCCAACGTCTAGTGGCTGCCTCGAAAGCATCCAGTCGTGAGCTTTTATCACCATCCCCTTGCTATTATTTAAGTGTTGTCGACACTCGTGTTACAAAAAGACTCACTTCGAATCTTAGCAAATTTGAACCTAAATGGTTAAGTACATTTCTTTCTTATATACCTACATACAGAGTATTGGCTTGAGTAACATTCGACCAAAATGTAATTCTTCAATTCAAATACGGTTTTAAATCTTGAGTGGATATTATATAAGAGTAGATTATAAGTATTATTTTAAATTGTAGGCAGGTGTCAATGATTCTGCTTTCATCAGGACTGATTTGAAAATAATGATGATATTTCTTCCTATTCCACTTTTCATTGCATCAAAGATGGAATTCCCAAGAGATCTTCATCCTTTTCGGCGTCAAGTAATGACAATTTTTATTTGATTAGTTATTCTGTGACACTCTGATAGGTAATGAGCGTAGTCTAAACGAACATACCGACATTGTAGTTATGGTAGGAGGCGGTTTGAATTTAGAGTTAATAAAAAAAACTGTTGTTGTTGATTTAATGTTTGAAATTTGGTTACGAAATTAATGATCAGGGAAATAAAGATTGATTTGATAATGTAAGAGATTATTTATAAAACTTGACCATGTGCAAATGTAGAATAGGATAGTCGAAAACATATTTCAACGGTATTAAGACAATCTTAATGTATTAATGACGCCGTTTAGTCCATATCGCGTTATGCCTCTGCGTTTAAACGGCTAATTTTAAAAAGCTATGAACATTTTTTTCTTTTTCAAAAGTAGCCTATGTCATTGATTTTACTTCACGGCGACAAAATATGAAGAGATTGATTAATGCGGAAGAGCTCTAAGACTAGAGAACACTAACGGTGCACTTTCTCTGCCAACCCCGTGAGGTACAAATGTCCTTTTGATTGATTTCATTAAAGTCCTTTTCAGTACCCTTGACAACGAGTATGGAAACTTTCATGAGATGATCAATCGAGTAGTAACAGGGATTCAAAATATTTCCTAGATAGGATACATTGTCTATCCTGACGATTTCATATTTTTTCTTCTGACAATAATAACATTCTTTTAACTTGTACCTCGAACGTATAGAAGGCAGTCTCCAAAGCCGGTTCCCTCGGGACATAGGCCCGTGGGATACATATCTGAGATAACAACGCTCTGTAGATGTTTTATCTCATTGATTTCACAAATAATTGGTCAGAGAATTCAGGGAGTAACAGCATTGTTGCGTTTCATGTTTTTATGTTTTATCTGCGGCATGTATCTGACTCCCACCTTTTAAAAAATAATTTCAAATAGTTTTTTTTTAATAATGGCGAAAAATTTGCCGTCACAATAGCAAGTAAATGTCTCCGATGAAAAGAGGGCTTGTTTCACCTTTGCCTGCCTCTTTGAGGACTCT
>JACCPG010001049.1:0-17058 GCA_016069955.1 Drepana arcuata | reverse complement strand
ACATACTAATGATATACTAACATGCACACACACACATACACACACACACAAGCTCAACTTATTTTTTACCCAGTTTTATTTTTATTGTACAAAACTATGTATAAACAAATCGGCTGGAAGAGAGTTGGCAACCTGCTACAGGTATTACATACTTACTAGGATTGTCATCACTAAATTATTGCTATGTAACATAATATAATAATATGTTAATGAAAATAAAACATTTTTTTTTTATATGCGAAAGTTTGTAAGGAATAATTGTTCCTGAGATGAATGCGTCTTAAAAAGCCTCATACAAGTTCAAAGCCCCTTTATAATATAATATATCCTCACGCCTTTTCGTAAGGGTAGTGTAGGTAGAGGTGTATAGTAGGTAGCACCCACACACCCACTTTCCGCCAGAGATATAGTTTAGGTGCCAACGTGACAACGTTACTCAAGCACGACTTTACATACACCTTTAAATTGCTACTCAAACGTATGCAGGTTTCCTCTCGATGTTTTCCTTCACCGTGAAGCTCGTGGTGTGATAAATTATTGTAATTAAGTTAAGAAAAACTCATAGGTACAGTCGGGATTCGAACTCGCGATCTTTGTGACGCAGGCAACTACTCGCACCACTCGGCCACCACGGCTCTTTATAATGGTAGTATAGATAGCCTAATAAAGGCAAAGACAATACACATTCGCGTGTGTAATTACTCTAAGTAATCTCATACCCCATGTTCATATTTTCCTCAAATATGATAAGAGAAAAACAGGCAACATTTCCATATTCAAAAGGCCGATCGCATGGGGTTAGTTCGCAGGATATAAGCAGAAAGCTTTGTCAATGATAAATAGTACTCGCCCCATCCTAGTTGGCATTTTGACAATAAATAAGAGACGATATCAAGGAAACGGCGGATGTGTGCCCCCCGCGTACGGTGCGGATTGAACATTGGTGGACTTTGAAAACTAGATACACGGAAGTGAAAATAAAATTATATTCGCGCTTTCCCACAAGGGACCCCGAATGGATAAGCAGAGTGCGTAGATAATAACATTAAATTTTATGTAACACACAAGATATTGTATTTTTTTATTGTCCCAAATCGGTATCCCGCGGCAACGAGCCAAGAAGACTAGCAGCATTGCCACGCTGGATAGCAAGGCTGATTCTCTGAGCGAGATATGTTCCAGCCCGCCTGTCACGAGCAGCATGGATTAGACGGCGCGAGACCTCTCTATAAAGATGAGCCTCAGGACCCCAAGGTTCCAGAGTTGCAACGCCAACGCCGCAAACGCCGCAAATATGTAACCTGAACTTGAAGAACTCCTGCTCAGCAGCAGCGGTGGCGGCCTATTATTATACGTAAAATCCATATTCCATTTTCCGTATATCTGAGAGTCCAGCACTGTTTTTGCTAACAGTCTGTTGTTCTTGCATCGACTTTAAACGCTACTTTTGTTTTATGTAACAACCTTTGTATCTAGTTCTTGTTCCATCCACCAATGATTATAATAAATGACACGCGATGGACATGAGAAGGGTTAGCGTTACGCATTACGGGATTACCCGTCTGCGGTCTCTTTGATTGATAATGCTACGAATTTTTCTCGTATTGTGGCTTTGGATATTGGTTTAAACGTTGGCTGTATTTGTCATAATGTACATTATCAGCAAACAGATTTATTACATACATACATATCATCACGCCAAGTCCCTAACGGGGTAGGCAGAGAGTATAGAGCGCCAGTTCTCTCTAGACTTACATACCTCTTTCGCTTCGTCCACATTCATCAGTCTCTTCATACATGCTCGTCGGTTTCGAGTATTCTTAACGTTCCCGTCCTTCAGAGTCCGATCTATTTGATCCAGGTAGTTGGAACGTGGCCTTCCTCTGCCTCTTTTTGCACACACTTTTGCTTTGTATATCTGTTTCGTCAATCTTTCTTCACTCATCCTTTCTATGTGTCCAAACCAACGTAACATGCCTTTCTTCATCTTTATAAGACAGATTTATTATATAGATTATTCATAAGGCAATAATAATGTTAGCCTTCACGCCTTCCCACAAGGGTCCCCGAAGGGGTAGGCAGATGTGTATAGGTAGTACCCACACACCAACTATCCGCCAGAGATATATTTGAGGTGTAAAGGTGACAAATGGCGAGTCTATCGCCGTTCCTGAAGCAAAACTATGCATCCGTCTTGAATTTATTTTCAAACGTATGCAGGTTTGTTTCCTTTTGATATTTTCTGTATTTAAGTTCACAAAAACTCTTTTTCTTTCTCTCACAAAAGCGCCTCAATCTTGTCTCTATAGGCCCGAAACGATTCCAACACATTTTGGAGGGATTGGAGAAACTGAATCCAAAATTTTCACCAAAGTTCTATTGGTATGACAATGTTACGAATATCAGAAATTTCCGCCTTGTATTATTCACATATGACCCATTAGGCTATAGGGTGTTAATACCGGTTGACTTATTGACGTCATCGGTCACATGGACCCTTGGATACGCACTTTAATGTAAATGCCCTTTTGGAGCTTTTGAGTTTGGGATTGAGGCCTTGTGTTTGGGGTTTGATAAAACTTTTGCATTGATTTGGATATGTAACTTAAGTATTAGTGAAAAAGTGGGAAGATTTTTTTTTTTTGTTTCATATTGTCTCTCGTAGCGTGAGTTCCGGGAACTTTTGCTACTTAACCGGTCAATGGCGAGACCTAGGCCTCCAGCCAGGTAGTGGGAAGAAATTTAAGAAAGCAATTTATTCTGATGCTAAAACATACATACATGCATACATACATATCATCACGCCAAGTCCCTAACGGGATAGGCAGAGAGTATAGAGCGCCAGTTCTCTCTAGACTTACATACCTCTTTCGCTTCGTCCACATTCATCAGTCTCATCATACATGCTCGTATGATGCTAAACACTAATGCATTATAGGCCATAATTCATTCTTAACTTCACGCCGGGTTCTTCAAAGAGAAGGCAGAGATAGAGTTGAGCACTAGTTCTCTCTCTAGACGTACAGATGTCTTACGCTTCATCTATATTCTTTGGTCTCTTCATACTTGCTCGCCAATTTCGAGTACTCTTAACCTTCCAATGTTTGTGTGTTGGATCGATTTGATCATCACATATGATGTACTATGCTTTCGAGATATACTTTTAATGTACACCTTACCGAATCTCCATCAGGGACAAAATAGAGCACCAATCATTTGTAGGTAATATAATAATAATAATAATATATCCTCACGCCATCCCACAAGGGTCCCCGGAGGGGTAGGCAGAGGTGTATAGGTAATACGCACACACCCACTTTCCGCCAGAGGTATATTAGGTGACAATGTGACAGATGGCGAGTCCATCGCTGTTACTTAAGCACGACTATACATACTTTGAATTTCTTCTCAGACGTATGCAGGTTTCCTATCGATGTTTTCCTTCACCGTAAAGCTCGTGGTGTGACTAATCACTGTACTTAAGTTCAGAAAAACTCATTGGTACAGTCGGGATTCGAACTTGCGACCTTTGCAACAGGCACGACGTCGCAGGCAACTGCTCGAACCACTCGGCCACCACGGCTCTATGTCTTCATTTGTAGATAGTACCTCATTAATCGGCCTCTTTACACATGCCGTATTTACACGGCGGTTTCAAGTTTCTTTTTTCTTTTTACTTTCCCTTGTATCGTTCGATCAATTTGGTCTAAATTAACGACTCCGATTTGCGAGTATGGTGCAATGATTTTCTTTCAAGTACAGTTATACAGTTGTTTTCCAAATTAATAAAAAGCAATAATAAATAAGATATTGAAAGAAGGATAACTGCCGGAAATAAGGTGAATGGAGCCATGTCGGCGTTGATGGGCAGTAAAAGTCTGAGCAAGAATGTTCGAGTTGCTGTCCACAACGCGATATTGGTACCTACCTTATTGTATGGCAGCGAATCCTGGGTATGTCAGAGGAAGTATGAAAATAGCTTGAATGCAGTCGAGATGCGATCTCTTCGAAAATGTGCGGCGTAACGATATTAGATCGAATCCGCAATGAAGAGATTCGCAAATCAACTGGAGTGAATGAGGGCGTGATTGTAAAGATGAAGAAAGGCATGTTACGTTGGTTTGGACACATAGAAAGGATGAGTGAAGAAAGATTGACGAAACAGATATACAAAGCAAAAGTGTGCAAGAAGAGGCAGAGGAAGGCCACGTTCCAACTACCTGGATCAAATAGATCGGACTCTCAAGGACGGGAACGTTAAGAGTACTCGAAACCGACGACCATGTATGAAGAGACTGATGAATGTGGACGAAGCGAAAGAGGTATGTAAGTCTAGAGAGAACTGGCGCTCTATACTCTCTGCCTACCCCGTTAGGGACTTGGCGTGTTCAACAATTAATCCCAAAATATGTTTTGATTCATAAGGAGTTTAACGTAGTACATTATGGGTGTGTGTAGCAGTCGTTCGCAGAAACTCACTGACAAATGAAACATTTCATAACATAATTCCTCATTAAGTAAACATATACCAAAATGTAATATACATTACTGCCTACCTCTGTAACGACGGCCATGATGCCTCCCCAAGATATCATTAACCTTACAAATATTCCATCTGCCACGAAATTTTAAATCACAACTACTCAAATAAAACGGCATAACACTGTAATAGCATCATGCGATTTCTGACGTTCATAAATTATCGTTAGAACCCTACGGACGACATGCAAATTTGCGGGGTCACCCCGAACGAACCATGTCTTTTGCCGCTCAAAGAATGTTATTTATGTCCCATTTTGATATTGTCAAATGTTATGAGAGTGTCGGATTACTGAAATGGAAGCTTTTGATATTGAGAAGTTCTGTGACTTTCCAGGGGTATGTCGAGTTAGAAATGATGGATTTTGCCTTAGGTTTTTATTGAATAGGTGTCACACGCCGATAACCTTAAAAAACAAATTAAAGTAACCCGCATTGGTTATAATATGGCTATAATTAACATAATCTGACCTTAGAGAAGAGACAGAGAAAGACGACGTTCAAAGTAATTGAATCAAATCCATTTAACATAATAGTGGGTTTGCTAAGAGTACTCGAATCCGGCATGCATGTATGATGAATGTGGAAGCTAAAGAGGTATGTAAGATTAAAGAAAACTTTACTCTATTGAATGTAACTCCCTAATTAATAATTATATCCTTATACTTTGTAGCTTATAATATACTAGTGGCCCGTCCCGGCTTCGCACGGGTGGACATTTTTTAAACATTTTGGCATAAAATATTTTTTTTTCTTGTAATTAAAATAGCCTATATTAATCGGTGATAATGCAGCATTCAAATGTTTTTAAAATCGGTTCAGTACTTTTTGAGCCAATTCCTTACAAACATACTTACATACAAATCTTAAGTTTAAGTTTAAGTACTTTAAGTTTTTTCAATAAGTACAGTAAGTTCAATAAGTGTTCCCTGTGGCCCTTACGTTGAATAAAATATTTTGATTTTGATTTTTTGATTTAATCAATAGGTAGATAAAGTGAAATCGGTGCCTTCACAATTTATAACGAGACAAGATCAAAAATTTTTCAATTTGATCAAAAATTTTAGCAAAATTCGCAAAAATAAGTTATCCTAAAAATGTGGTTGTCTTATTATTGTTTTGTGCATAATAGGAAATATGCTTTGTAGAAACATCCACTATTTTCTATGCTTAATGGTCCTTGCCAATTACAGTTCATTTTTCTTTGGGAAATCCTCAACAGGGACGTACACCAGGCAAGGGTTGGTAATCGTCTGCTGATAAATGACTGTCCGCGTGACGCGTCGGACTTAAGGACGCCCGGATAACCGGGTCACAGCCGGGCAGGTTTGCAGATAGCCCGGGATTGATGGATTCACCGACCTCTGGATTATGTTTACATATATTTAGATCATACGTTGTTTTGAACTTTGGGCAAATGTAATTTATCGCTTTGGGGACTCGGTTTGGTGTCTACACAATAAGGTTTGAGAAAATTGTCGAAATTAATGACTGTTCTAAAGCGTATGTTTGAGAGTTGTCGGACACAAATCAAGAAATATGCAACTTATAAATTCATTGCAATTTCAAGCAGATAATAGATAGCTTTTCTCTGCTTCTTCATCCACATTATACATAATTATGTTTCGTCCGCCTATCATCACTCTTCCTTTTCCATTCAAACATGTAATATGCCCTTTTTCGTCATTATTCCATACATATCATCACGCAGAGTCACTTCCCTCTAGAATTACTTACCTCTTTCGCTTCGTCCACATTCATCAGTCTCTTCATAAAGGCTCGCTGGCTTCGATCATTATTAAGAGCATATTTAAATTTGAAACAAGTTATAACTGGTGCAAACTGGTTTTAGAAAGATATTTTTACAGGAACAGATGGCTAAGAATCAGCCTTTTTTTAATTGGTTTGGAATGCCTACATGTGAGAAAACTGACTGTCAAATAAACTTCATCGTGCCAATATACGCCATGTGTCCGGATCATTCCGGATGACCGGCGCGCGCGTGAAACCGGACATCGAGTGTACCCATTCGACCGGACATTGAGTGTACCCATTTGAGCCTGCCAACAAAGGCAACAACGAACTGAATCCGCTGCCGATTTTACTGAATTTAAAAAGTTTGGCCTCCGAAGGGGTATACAGAGGTTCGTCGCCGTAACTCAAGCATGACTATACGCCTTTGAATTGCTTCTCAAACGTATGCAGGTTTTCTCTCGATGTTTTCCTTCACCGTTCAGCTCGTGGTGTGACTAATCACTGTACTTAAGTTCAGAAAAACTCATTGGTACAGTCGGGATTCGAACTTGCGACCTTTGCGTCGCAGGCAACTGCTCGAACCACTCGGCCACCACGGCTCTTAAAGTAAAAAAAAAGTTAAATTATTGTTCTAGTATTACTTATTTTTGCACCACAGTCGCTAAGTGCCTTTAAAACTCTCTCGAATTTCGAATTCCAATGAACGAGCAACGCAAACTGTAATATAGTTATTCACAGTCACTCAAATTTCGCTCTTAATTATAATATTAATAGAGATGGCTTAGAGTGTTTTATTAAGTTTGTTTTCCAATTCAGTATCAATATGGTGAGGTAGCGGACTGTGACGTCACATATGTTGCTCTGTGTATTTTCATGCGAAAATATTTTAGTATAAAATACAATATGAAATACATATTGTAAGGATGTTAATGTGTGTGAAAATAAATAAAAAAAATACAATATATAGCATTTAGATCTCGATTCCGTTAAGTGATTCCTTGAACTCAATTGTTATGGTTCAGGTCGATTTGACTAAACTATGAATGAATGTGGATGAAGCGAAAGAGGTTTGTAAGTCTAGAAAGAATAGCCGTGATAATATATTTTTTTTATACGACAAGTGGCAAATAAGCTTACGGCCCACCCGATGGAAAACGGTTACCGCGGCCTATTTACGCATACAATACCGAAGTATCACTTGCGCGTTGCCACTTTGTTTTCGGAGAGTTATACTGTGTTGGCAGCATAATGGGACTAATCCCTCTGCTGTAAACACAATATAACAATCCTCCCCCTCACCAAGAAGCTCATTACTGGAAACTTTATTCACCACGTAGGAACACAACACAAAAAATTCTGTTGTTTTTTTTTGTATTGTCTCTCGTAGCGTGAGTTCCGGGAACTTTTGCTACTTAACCGGTCAATGGCGAGACCTAGGCCTCCAGCCAGGCACTTAAGTACTAAGCAACACAGCTAAGGGTTGTGTTATTTTGCTACGGACTTCTATATATATATATATATATCCTCACGCCTTCCCACAAGGGTCCCCGAAGGGGTAGGCAGAGGTGTATAGGTAATACCCACACACCCACTTTCCGCCAGAGGTATATTAGGTGCCAACGTGACAGATGGCGAGTCCATCGCCGTTACTCAAGCACGACCATACATACGCCTTTGAATTTCCTCTCAGACGTATGCGGGTTTCCTCTCGATGTTTTCCTTCACCGTAAAGCTCGTGGTGTGACTAATCACTGTACTTAAGTTCAGAAAAACTCATTGGTACAGTCGGGATTCGAACTTGCGACCTTTGCGTCGCAGGTAACTGCTCGAACCACTCGGCCACCACGGCTTCTTCTTCTATATATCTAGGTACCTATATAGGTAAGGTAAGATGACCAAGCTAAAGGAGCAATCAATATGGTAAGCGATTCCAATCGCGTCGCGCGAATGCGCTAATCGTTGCGACAAATTGCCAGTCGGAGATCGGATGGATGGAAAAAATTAAATTTGCCAAGTCGATTTCATTTTTCATTAATTCATCGTCTAGGGTCGAGGGCGAAGATCTAGCGAATACTGGACTAGAAGGGACACCTGCTGGTACGACTACAGTTAGTGCTGTGGCGTTGGTCGCGAGTCAAGTTACGCTAGCTGTCAAAATTAATAACAGAACTATGCGTGTGTTCTGTTTTCTCCCTCTCAATACGTGCAATTTCTTTATGATTCTACTATTGACATCATTTTACATACATACATACATATCATCATGCCAAGTCCCTAACGGGGTAGGCAGAGAGTATAGAGCGCCAGTTCTCTCTAGACTTACATACCTCTTTCGCTTCGTCCACATTCATCAGTCTCTTCATACATGCTCGTCGGTTTCGGGTACTCTTAACGTTCCCGTCCTTCAGAGTCCGATCTATTTGATCCAGGTAGTTGGAACGTGGCCTTCCTCTGCCTCTTCATCATTTTAAATTAGTTATAATATAGTTCGATTTCATTTAATTATATTATTAATTTAATATTATAGCTCACGTTTACTTTTACATAACGATTTAAATATGTAGATTTTTTTTTTAATAATCCCTTGCACAAGTGACCAATCAATTTATATTGGAAGAGCCGATTCTCCTGGCACAGGTATTTTTATACTTAATAGGAGAATACAGTTTGTATGTATGTATCGTATACTTTATAATGCAATAAACATTATTATTATTATTACACAAAGGTTGCAATTTGGAAACCCCGACCATTCCAATAATTTTTGGTGAACTTAAGTGCAGTCATCAGTCACATCACGAGCTTTACGGTGAAGGAAAACATCGAGAGGAAACCTGAATAAGTTCGAGAAAAAATTCAAATGCGTATGTATACTCTTGCTTGAGTAACGGTCTCGCCATCTGTCACGTTCACATCTACAAAATATATCTCCGGTGGCTCGTAACTCATATATTCTGCTGATACAATGAAGGTTAATTCTGTAACTATGAATAACCCATCTGTTACGCTCATGCCTCATCTAGCATTCTATGGCGGTGTCCCCAGCCGATAGCGCGAGTTCCTATATAAAATTTCCCTCCGGGTTTCTTATGCAAAAAATATTCACTTTTTCCTTTGCATAAACCTTGTTTAACCCCGAACGGTGGCTAATTTCGAGACGAGATGGGTGATTAATTATTGATGGTACTTTTCTGAATCGAGAGTCGAACCTCTGTTTATCTTTGATGTTAATTTTTCTTTTTTAAATCCCTCGTCGATATGATTATTTAATGAACGATGATATTGTTTTAGTCCTCAAATGTTGGAGATTTTTTATTTTAATTGATTGGGCGGTGTCTTTTTAACATAGTTTTTTTGTACATGTGGATTTATATAAATCTTTACGTTTTCCCTCAAAGGTAGGCAGTTTCGAGTTAGTACCCACACACCCACTTTCCACCAGTAATATATTTAGGTCGCCAAAGTCACAGATGGCGAGTCCATCGCCGTTACTCAAGCACTATACATACGTTTTTTTATTTCTTCTCAGACGTAAGCAGGTGTCCGGTCGATGTTTTCCTAAACGTGTAGGTAATAGATATTTATAAGAGCCGTGGAGGCTGTGCAATGCTCAGATTACAAATTAGAACCTATATGTCTATGAGTTTTCCGAAGCTAAGTACGATGTGTAACTACACCGCGAGTCTTACGATGGTGTAGAACATCGACATCTGCGTGTATCGAATGCAAAATGTATTACCTATGTGTCAGGTAGAGCGTATGCTTTTTAAGTATACATAAATAAATGATATTATTCAGGGTTGTTCAACCATATAGTGCTTTTCAAACAAACAATAATAGGTAACAGGTGAACCACGGAACAGAGGTGGCCATCTTCAGCGTCTCAGATGTGCGGCCAGCCAAGCGAGCCTCGCACAATGCAACCTGTGACAATTGTCGGACAATACATGTCACACGATACTGATTGTATTCACTATCCTTATAGGGTGGCAGGTTTTCTATCCACTATACATACTAGTTGGCGCACTAGGCGTACTCGCAATTATTAACAAGATTTTTGGGATTCCAAAAAATCCAAGAGTTTCCTTCCGGAATTAACTCCCCGTCGAAGTTGTCCCTGGAGTACATGGAGCTGTTCAAGGATATTTTTTTATTATTATTTATTGCGCGAGTATTACCCCTGGTGTTACAAGCGTTCATAGGTAGCGGTAACCGCATACCATCAGGCGGACCGTATGCTTGTTTGCGTAAAAAATGTTGGCTTTGGATCCTTGATATTGGGTTCCGAAAATATATACTGCTTTAGATTATCTGATGAAAAAATATATATAATATTTCGTTGTTTTCTTCTCATGCGAAGGTGACACAAATGCACATACATACAGGCCAATAGTTCAATACTTGACATATTATCACTCGGGCATTGTCGAATTTATGATGAGTGGATCTGCTTAGGTTTCCGTTTAAATTTATGACAGTTTCTGCAGTTGAAAGTAAAGTTTTTTTTTTTAATAATGTAATTGTAAAATGTAACATAAGTTTATTGTTTGTTTAAATTTTATTTTTTCTTCGAGTATAATTATATAATAAGTAACTGCAAATGTAAATATTTAAAATGTAAGTGTTTTGGCTCAGGGCTGTTAACTTATGTTTTTATTGAAATAAATAAATAAATAAATTTAAACGTAGAACCAGAGCTGCTTAAAATGACCACCCTATATTTGTAGAACGGTAGTGATCTGGATTGAATGAAACAATACAGGGCAGGGTGCGTATCGGTCGCACAACGGCGCTTGGATACACAAAGCCAGCGAGCTATTGGGTTACGTCAGTATCTGGGTCGGTACGTACATTATTGAAATATAAATTAATGAATAACATTGTATAAAAACATTTTCGCCATGGTGGCCCAGTCGTCGGCTCTTAAACTTACTCTCGCCGAGTCCCTAACGGGGTAGGCAGAGAGTATAGAGCGCCAGTTCCCTCTAGACTTGCATACCTCTTTCGCTTCGTCCACATTCATCAGTCTCTTCATACATGCTCGTGGTTTTCGAGTACTCTTGACGTTCCCGTCCTTGAGCGTCCGATCGATTTGATCCGGATAGTTGGAACGTGGCCTTCCTCTGCCTCTTCTTGCACACACTTTTGCTTTGTATATCTGTTTCGTCAATCTTTCTTCACTCATCCTTTCTTTGTGTCCAAACGTAACATGCTCTTAAACTTAAGTAAATCAAATCACCGCAAGAGCGTCCGCTGCTGAAACTTCGGTGGATTTATTAACCCTAAAAAATCGCAAGACGAGTCTAGTTCGTCCATAAAAAATGGCCGCCGAGGCATTGAGAGATTGAAAGGGGAAAATCACTTAGCCCTTCAATTTATGGCCAAATCTGACCCACGGGAGAGCCGTGGTCGGACTAACAATATTAGCTATGTGGAAAAACTTGTAAGCTTTCCCAAGATGGCCAAATTGATTGGGTAGGTATGTTATACCCTCACTGGGATTCGTAGATTGATGCAATCTGAACGCTACGTGATATTGGTGCTCACATTACTTTTCTTAAGGTATTACAATTCCGGATCACTCTAGGGTAGATTATTCTTCATTCTCTTATGCCTTATTGGCAAAAATATGTATTTTTGAGTGGTTCGAGTAGCCTGGAATACAGAGATGCAAGTTCTAATCCCGACTGTACCAATGAGTTTTTATAAGTAGTAACTTAGACTACTGTTTGTAATATAAACTATCTTTCAGTTTCGTTCTTTCAGATTTTCGATCTTTTCAGTTTTCGGATTATCCCATCAAAATCGGGCCATTTCGACAATTTGCCGGATCAAACAAACAGACAGACACAAACGTTTTATATGTTATCTTACCAGTACCGTCTACCGCCTGCGACACAAAGGATCGCAAGGATGGATTTCTGGAAGGAGTGGTGGAGGAGAAGGAGAGGAGGAGAAGAGTTTCTGAAGTTAAGTAAAGTCAGTCACACCACGAGCTTTACGGTGAAGGAAAACATCAAGAGGAAACCTGCGAATGCCTGAGAAGCACGCCTTCCCACAAGGGTCCCCGAAGGGGTAGGCAGAGGTACATAGGTAGTCCCCACACACCGACTTTCCGCCGGAGATATGTTTTAGTGCCAAAGTGACAGAAGGCGAGTCTATCGCTGTTACTCAAGCACGCCTTACAAGTTTTGCTTACTCCCAAGGTATTATTATAAAACTAATACCATGCTGTATAAACTGTCTTGCGGTCGCTTTACTTACACTTACGTATACTTGACCAGTATACGAGTACAAAATCAAAATCAAAGTCTTTTTATTTCACATAGGCCCAGGTAGGCACTTATAAAACGTCGAAAAAGAAGCACGGTACAAAGTACGAAACCTCTCAATTTCCAAAACAATCTTGAGCTAACTATCAGCCATTTTTTACAACTACCCGTCCATCAGTCGGTATGGACTCACGTGCCGACAATTTGTGGAAGAATAGACCTCGATTGGAGGGATCAAGTGCATTGGGACTTGGGGAGTGTTTTGTGGATCTTAGAAAGACCGAAATGTATTTTTCCACATTTTTATCTTCACATCCGCAATGATATAATAACATTATTACGCACATAAGAGTGGCTATATTAAAGTTTGGTAACCATCCACTTACATACATATCATCACGACGAGTCCCTAACGTTGTAGGCAGAGAGTAAAGAGCGCCAGCTCTCTCTAAACTTACATACCTCTTTCGCTTCGTCCACATTCATACAGACTCGCCATGTATCACGTTGGCACCTCAAATTTACCAGCGGAAAGTGGATGTACGGGTACTATCTACACACCTCTGCCTACTCCTTTGGGAAGGCGTGAAGAGAAAGCCACAAGCGAAGTGAAAAGGCATCTATAAACTCTTGAAGGTACAAAACGTAAAAATAACCTACATACATACATATCATCACGCCGAGTCCTTCACGTTGTAGGCAGAGAGTATAGAGCGCCAGTTCTCTCTAGACTTGCATACCTCTTTCGCTTCGTCCACATTCATCAGTCTCTTCATACTTACATAAAACGATGTAAACAACTATCCAATAATACAGACAGAAATATCGTTCTGACATCTCAATTATATACAGTCCATAATACAAACACCCTGGAGAGAGCAATGCGATTTCCTAACAGGCCCGTATAAGTATGAAAATCACCTTATCGGACATAAGGGCCACTATGAAGAATAAATATGCTGATAAAATAAAGTTATTTTTCCAAACGTCGAATAGGGAAGGCCTCCAGTCACACCGACGCACCTATAACCTGGATGCCCTATGTTTATTTATTGATATCTATAACGAACACCAATTACAATAATTAAAACAATTATACAAAAGTTAATAATAAAATATGTACAAAATACAAAAAAAGATTACAAAATAGTTGACTCTCTCGCATACGGACCCTCACAAGACTCCAAGCGTTCTGATACAATTACTGGTATGTGTGATGTCTATATCGTTATTCGTGTAGTATTGTAAAATTTTAACTGGACACTTTTTTTTAAATAGTAAGCGGAAATAGTTCTTCATACAGATAGCTTCAGATAGTATAAGACTGGTAACCGAGCATCCAACGAAAAGATTGCAAGTTCAAATTCCAAATGCACCAATGAGTTCTCTGAACTTAAGTCCAAGGATTAGTCACACTACGTTTACTGTGAAGGAAAACATCGAGAGGAAACCTGCACATGTCATGATTGAGTAACGGCGATGGACTCGCCATTTGTCGCGTTGGCATCTATATGTATATCTTGGCGGAAAGTGAGTGTGTGGAGTACACTACCTATAAACTTGTGGGAAGGCGAGAGGATATATTATATATTAAAAATATTATTATAGCTGAGCCGCTGTTCCACTCACGTAAATTAGGTACGTAGGTAGATTTTGTATCAGGCTTTTTTCTGTAATAAAACGTACCTAGTCATTCTAGCTAGCAAACTATATCTGTGTCAAATTACATTTAATCCGTTATGCAGCTCTGATTCAAATTCAAATCATTTATTTCAGACACGAGTCCATAGTTGTATTTGTTGCATACAAGATATTTTCTATAAGGTTTCCAGTAATGAGCTCCTTGGGGAGGGGGGAGGATTGTTACATTGTGTTGGAAGCAGAGGGATTAAACCCATTATGCTGCCAACACACTATAACTCTCCGAACACAGAGTGGCAACGCGCAGGTGATACTTTGGTATCGTGAGCGTAAATAGGCTACGGTAACCGTTTCCCATCAGGTGGCCCGTGGTGCTTGTTTGCAACTCTTGTTGTATAAAAAAAAAAAAAACAAGATAACTTAATAAATAGTGTTAATAATGCTACCTATATTACAAACGGTATGAATCCTGTGATAAGCAGAGGGCCTTCCCACCAATGTGAAAGAGGAAAAGTATACAAAAAAAAATTGCATTTAAAAAAAAATTAGAATGCTCATTACACTACGGTGTAACAGCAAAACTACAAAGTGCCGATAGCCGGGGGCAAGTGGGTTAAAATGGTACATCGAGCAATAAAACACCCCTTCTCTCCATAAATATCCACGTTCGGAAGTCGGTCTGTTTGCGGTCGGATGTTTTTCCCTACAAGTCCACTTTTATTTATCGAAGATCCACTCTCAACGGGGTGTCCCGATACTTTTGTTTGGTTTATGTACGATGATAAATCACGTGTACAATTGATATGGATAGCTCCGGAAGGGTTAGGGTCTGTTTCAATTTGGGTGGGTTTAAGGTGTAGTGGTCAGTTTGTTAATTTGGGAAAAATTGGGGATGTTAAGTAAAGCATTTTTTAAAGAAGATATGTACATAAATTTACAAAAAATACAGAAAATAACGTATTTTTCCCAGACTCTGTTCTTATATCTTAATTTAGACTCGCTTAACTGGATTATGGGCCAAGGTCGAATACAAATTACCTCTAACTGGACAAATACTTATATGATATATTAATATTATTAAATTAATAACGAAGCCGTGGTGGCCGAGTGGTTCGAGCAGAGAGAGCCTGCGACGCAAAGGTCGCAAGTTCGAATCTCGACTGTACCAATGAGTTCTTTCTGAACTTAAGTACAGTGATTAGTCAGACCACGAGCTTTACGGTGAAGGAAAACATCGAGAGGAAACCTGCACACGTCTGAGAAGACATTCAAAGGCGTATGTATAGTCGTGCTTGAGTAACGGCGATGGACTCGCCATCTGTCACGTTGGCACCTAATATACCCCTGGCGGAAAGTGGGTGTGTGGGTATTACCTATACACCTCTGCCTACCCCTTCGAGGACCCTTGTGGGAAGGCGTGAGGATATATTATTATTATATTATTAATAATGATGTATTAATAAAGGATTACGAAACGTATTTCAAGCTTGCAGTTCCAAGTCTTTTGCGTAATAAATATATATTCTTGAGCACATAAATATAGGTATAAGCTATTAAAATTAATATAATTAGGCTACACCTCACATGTCAATACCCTATTTTCGCCTGAAATATACTTGGACGTATACGTGACAGATGGCGACTTAAACGCCGTTTCCCAAAAAGTCCATGAATTTCTTCTTAAAAGTATGCAGGTTTCCTCATAATGTTTTCTTTCATCGTAAAGCTCATGGTGTGACTAATCATTCTACTTAGTTAAATTCAGAAAAACTTATTGTCGTACACATAAATGCTTACAATAAAGTTTTGTTAGATCTCCCATTCTTAGATCACGATAAGTATATCGGAACGCCATTTCCGACCCCTTGCTAGCCGAGGGCACTGCCTAAATCTGTTGCAGCGAAAATAGGGAAAAAATCGCCGTTTAACCCTCTCTTGGCCACCCCGTGTAACAACTTGCCCAAATAAATGTATCTTTTTATCCCTTCAACTTACCAAAGTGCCTATAAATTGGTTGGGAAAGTCTGCCTGAAGAAAGGGTTTCGGAAAAATGTATTATCCTTTTCGATTGCGCATTTTTTAATTCAGCGGGGGATTTAGTAGTCTTTTGAGTCGGCATTGGCGGTAACTGCTGTTAATTAGGAATACTTACGATGTATATACGCAGCAGCCAAAGCGTTGACAATGTTAGAATAATACCCACATTCCACAGTGACTGTCGCAATTTCAGTTATCGCGTTAAGGCTTCTGAGCTACCCATCACCCAAAAAAGACAACTTTTAACATACATACGCACATGTCATCTCGCCGAGTCCCTAACGGGGAAGGCAGAGAGTATAGAGCGCCAGTTCTCTCTAGACCTACATAGTTTTAACAATTTTTCACATTTCTCAAAGTATACTTGCATTTACGCAAAAATCGTCACGCAGAAACCCTCACGGAGTAGGCAGAAAAGCGCCAGTTCTCTCTAGATATACCAAGCTTCTATCTCTTCATTTCCTCACATCCGTTAAAGGACGTCAGCCATCTAAATTGTCACAAATATGTTGTCGAATTCCAGCCAGATAGCTCAATATATTTTCTTTCATTATGGAAGAAAAGGAGGCCGGGTAATAACAGGGTTGTAATGAAAGTGGCTCGCCTAACTCTTCTCCATCACAATGCCATAAATAAGACTTTATTGATCATCAAACAGGCTTCCACATAATTAACATCACGTCTTGCGATAAGCACCGCAATATCGAATGAACGGGAACGAATGGAATGAACGAGTGAGGAATGTCTGCAATTTACATTTTTGAAGCCAATAAAGCTCCTCTTAATATACTACGGTGTCTTTTTTATACAACTG